>VXBN01002722.1:68140-116912 GCA_013397395.1 Sinosuthora webbiana | reverse complement strand
TTTTGCATGCTATGGATAAAATTGCTCTTTACTGTGGTTGGGAGGCTGTTGTTTGAATAAATACCCTTTGCATTTATTAATAAATACATCAGATGGCTGTGTCCTTTTGGGGAAAGATTTTGCTAGATATGTTTAGTATGGCAAAGTTGGAATTTTTACACACCCTTTCTGTTGGTGTCTGGTCAGAAAGAGAAACACTGACATAACCATGCCCTGCATTCTATTGGAAGAGTCTGTATGTATAACTGATGTTGCTTTATATGATTTTAGTCTCAGTGAACTTCCAGTAATTGCAAAAAGGTAACGCTTGGGCAGTGGTGGTCTTTCAAGTCACACAGTAATAATCTCTATTTGCATTTTAATCTTATTTATTTCCAGTTGATAAAAGGCATAATTATCTGTCTATTGCTAGCAGAAGCAGACAGTGGCAAGAGTTAGACAATCAAAATAACAGTTTGTCTGATACAGGTTATTTCGCTTAGACAGAATACTTGATGCTGTGGTTACCTTTCTGCAGCAGCAATCCACTCACCATGTAGTATTACAGTTTTTAATATTTTGATTTTTGACATGGGTCACTTTGACCAAATTGGTTTGGGAAATGCTGTGTGTGTGATTGAGTCAATATATCTTAAGGGTGAATAATCTCTGGCTTGGAGGTGTGACCTTTTCAATGGGCTAAAGTGTGTTCAGGAGATTGTGACCTGTAGTCTGACAAGAACAGTGTTCTGTTACAATGATAGCTGTGCTTATGTAGTGGAGGCATCAGCTTGGAAGAGCTGATGGTCTACCAACACAGGACCTCATTAATTGCTATAAATTACATAATTTGTTTTCTGACTGTAGAAACTGTGCTCTGTAGTAGCGGTCCAAGAACGCGGCATCATTTGTGGTCTAATCACAAGTAGATTGTAACAGCTTTGGTGTAAGAACATTACAGAAACATGGTGCATAAATACTTTCAAATCTGTCAAAACTTGTGATTAATAACAGATTACTTGTCATTTTAAGTGAAGCTGGATTGGTTGCAACTGGGTTTTTGGAAGTAACTTGTTTTAATACTCTTCCTACAAATAAATGTTCTTGTTTACTTCAATTAGATGATTTCTAGAAGTAATGATAGACTTTTTGATACAAAAACAAGGTAGCTATCTAATATATTTTTGATTTTTCTTTCAAATAGATGTGCACTTAGAATTAGAAGAACGCCTAGCAAAATTCATGAGGACAGAGGAAGCTATTATATACTCATATGGATTTGCAACAATTGCCAGTGCTATCCCTGCATATTCAAAGAGGGGGGACATTGTGTTTGTGTAAGTATTGTTTTCTAATTATTTTCTTCCTATTTTTAATGATTGCTAAATCATATAAGTTGAAAAATTGTTGAATATAAATAATATATTGTTGACCATTTAAAAATATTGCTGGTTTTGATCAAGTATTATGTAGTACAAAATTCAAATATTTTTTCTGTGCCAAATATTACAAGTTATGCTTTCATTGTGGAAGATCAGACGTGGGCACTCAGCTGCAAAAGAAGCAAAATAACTTGTGCATTCAAATACTAACGTAATTCCAACAACTGATTTTCTTCTTAAATGATACAGTTATACTTACTTTACTCCTGTCTACTGCCGGCTTTTCACCTTTCTTCAAGGAGAGTTGTTCTGTTCCTCTCATGCCTATTTGCAACGGATTATTTGGATAAATTTTGGTGCATATTAAAGTAACAGAAGAATAGCTATGCAGAATCAAATAAATGTTTTGGCAGGCCCAGTATCTGGTACCTAAGAATAGCCAGTCATGATTTGTCAAGCAAAGATTGGAGAACTGTGAGAAACAATGTAACAATACTCAATTTACTGCACCAAGAAAGAGGGCTTGGATTTAGTTGGAGTTGATGAATTTTTCTTGCCTTCTAATTCTTTCAGTACCTTAGATCTTTAATATCCTCAGTGTTTCTATCACATGCAAATGGTTAACTTGAACATTTTATTAAAAATATGATATGAATATGAAAAATACCTGTTCCAAATATTATACCTACCAGTTTCTATTGATGCATTTGATTTTTAGATAGGGATTTTCCCCTGGGAGTATGGAGTGAGTGTCAATGTGAGGCTCAGCTGCCTGCTGTGGTTAAATTACAACACAATGGTACTTTTGATATTTCTCTGCCAAAATCTCTTTTTGCTGCTCTCTTTTCTGAGTGTAAGGCTTGCAACCTATTTGACCTCTTTACAGAAGTTCTTTCATAATTTAATCATGTTTTTTGATTGTCTTTGATTATCTTCTGGATCAGCATTTTGAGACAAATGACCAGGATTGTGCACACATTACTCAAGGATGCCAGTGGACCCTGGATTTAATTATCTCATACTGTTCTAGCTTCTCATTGGCAGAAGATCTCACTGTATTTGAAAGCAGCATGTTTGAAGTTACTTCATTTAGCATATGCATATTTGGTTTAGTTGCCACTTTCACAAGATCAGTTGACCTAAGCAGCTGTGAAATGGCATACCCCATCATAGTTGGAAATTTGCTGTTTCAACACTTAAAAATGGAGGATAGTTCTTTGGACATGGAGATATTATTTCTCAAAGGATATCAAAATGCAGTGTTTGAGTATTTGGAGGACTGCAGTAAATGTTACAGGCATATCTTTACGCTTTTCTTCTAAGACCCAGGACAAATGAAGTGAGAGGTTTCTGGGATGATTACTGTGGTATTCTACCTGGTTTGTGGAATACTGTGCTCAGACTGCTGTCACATACAAACAAAAGGATGAGTAGATTGAAAAAGAAAAAAAATCAACAGACCTGTTGGCTTGTTTTTAGTGTCTGTAATACATATAAAATTGAGAAGCTTTGAAATGAGTTTTCGAAATGTAAATAAAATATACAGTGCTTTAAAACATCTGGTTTTGTCTATACCTAAGTACATATACCTGCTCAAAAGAAAGACAAGTCCTAATAGCCAGCTTTCTTTGAACAATTGCACTGTGTTTAACAAACTTAGCAGAGTTTGCTATACTTACAGAGATGAAGCTGCCTGCTTTGCTATTCAGAAGGGTTTACAAGCATCTCGTAGTAACATCAAGTTATTTAAGCATAATGATATGGCTGACCTTGAGCGACTGTTGAAAGAACAAGAGACTGAAGATCAAAAGGTACTATTCCTTTGAAGAAATATTTGTAGTCTTTTCTGCCACTTCCCCCACATTTTTTTACTGAGTCGTGTAATTGAATGGATGCAGTGCTTAAAGGCGGTTACTTGGTTTTCATAACTCTCTATTGAGCAGTTAATGTTGCTTATTTAATTAAGATTTTTTTTAAAAAAAGTATTTATTTGCGTTTGTCTTCTTAACCCTTAGAACTGAGCTCACAGGCATTAGTAGCAGGGGAATGTCTTTTACAGGCAGCTGACTGACATGAGATAATGTTTTTTTTTTCTTTAAAAACTATTACAGAGCTTTTTTTTTATCTCTGAGAAATTTATGTAACTGTATTTAGCTAATACATCATGCAAATTAACTATCACTTTTACTATAAAATAGCCACACTATAGAATCAGCACCAAAATGGCTAGTCCTTTATAGAATCAATATGGTTGGTTTTTTTCTCAGTCTTCCCTTATCATGGATTCAACTCTTAAGATGTTCTCTCTCTTGAAAAATTTGAGTCAGTCTGATGGCTTGCTTCTCATTCTGACAGTAATGCGAAAGGATGTCCGAAGGCAGTTAAATCAGGATCAGAAAGTACAGCTAACTTGATTAAATGAGTTTTAAAAGAATTAACTGAGTAGCTATCATGATTGTATGGTTTGTTTGCAGAGTGCTGGCAAGTTACAGACAATTGAAAGAAAGCTGATTTTGTGATGAGACTTAGAAAAAGTAAAGTAGATAAATTGTCAATCAGCTTAACAGCAGTGTAAATCAGTAATGGATCTGACTAATAGCAGATATATAGATAACATATTAGTTAATGTACCTTCATGGACAATACATTTTGTCAGATAATCTTTACATGAGTTTTTAGATGTGGTTTTCAGAGTAATTTGTGTAACACATTTGGTTTGTTGGAGCAGAGTGCTTTGAATTAGCTACATGGTTAAAGTTTCTTACTGTAATTAGCTGAATGTGAACATAAAATTGGTGGGCAAGAGCTTAATACAGACCACGTGTGTATAACTAAGACATACTGACTGGAAAAGGGTAGGTCATATCGTTATAGTTGGTAAAGCCTGTAGAGCCTACTGTGACTAGTTTAGTACCTACCACATAGAAAAGTTAAATAGATGTTTCTAAATTTCAAAAATGAAAGAAGTGTGACTGAATACCCTTGTTCAGCAAATACCAACAAGGTTCAAAGTAAGTAACAGAGGAATGGCATTTTAAAACTGCAACACTGAAATAATACTAATTGAAATTTATCAGAAACAAGTGAAAGGTATTTTAATGATCTGTATGGTATCCAGAGATCAGACAAGGACTTTGTAACATGGGTGTTATGAATACTTTTGCATTGTGTTTTACAAAGGCACTACTTGTAAGAAGTTTGTGCTGCATTGTGAATCCTGGTGCTCAAAACACTTGTTGAAAAGTCTTCTAAATGCTTAGACTAATGATGAGTATAATAGAGACCAAGATTTGTAGTATTTGTTCTGTAGTTACATGGGTTGTCTTTTATTCATAAAGTTCAAATGGATTGGTTATGATTCGTTGCAAAACAAGGCCTCTTAAGTCACATGTAGAAGTCAAAAGCTTTGAAATTACTACAAAATAAATAAAATAAAATAAAACAAAACACAGGAGTACTCCAGTGAGGCATTTCAACCTTTGTTACAGATGAAAAATATGATGTTTAAACTTAAGTAACAGGTTATTTGAAAAAGAGTCCATTCCCTTCAGAAAAATCTTCCCTATCAAAAAAATACTTAGAGCTTTGTTTGTTTAGTGACAATTGATATAAACTAAAACCATATCTTTCTCTGAAGAATCCTCGCAAGGCCCGTGTAACTCGAAGGTTTATTGTAGTGGAAGGATTGTATATGAACACAGGAGACATTTGCCCTCTTCCAGAGCTGGTAAGTGGTTTTAGTTTGCCTTTTGAACTGCATGTGAAAGCATGTGGCTAATGAAATAATAGTGTTGTGTAAATAAGCCTAGGTAGCAAAGTTCTGCATGCAGTTTTTTTGTTTACTTTCCTGCCTTCTCACTGTGTTCATGACATGGTGATTCCACACCTTTACCTTGTTATGAAACTTCTGATTAGGATTCTGAAGCTGTTGAGACTTAGAAATAATGTCCAGCTGTGGTCTTAATTTTTATCCTGTAAAATATACTGTAAAATATTCAGCTATGTGGTATGATACTAGATTGTTAAAAAAAAAAAGTTACAAAGAAACCTTCGCAGAAATGTCAGAAACAGTGACTCCAAGGAAAATATTTGCTATTCACCATAAAATGGCTTTTTATGCAGTCTCTATTCTTGTAGATGATGGACGAAATGATGTGAAAATACATTGTCTTGAAAGTACTTGAGAACCTATTAAAAAAAAGAGGTTTTTTTATATACGAACATTTATGAAATTTGTTTCAGTATTACATGGTGGAATGATTTTGAAGGCTTTTAAAATGTGTTGATGACAGAACAGAACTCTAGAACTCACTTTTATGCAGTATTCAGAAAGTTGTCCTTGTCTTTCTTTACCTTATCTCCCCTATGCATTTTGTCACCAAATTCTGACTTGTATTTTATAAAATTTTCTTTGTTTTAGATAAAATTGAAGTACAAATACAAAGTTAGAATATTTTTGGAGGAGAGCCTATCCTTTGGAGTCCTTGGACAACACGGAAGAGGAATTACAGAACACTTTGGAATAAATGTATGTAGTTTTTTGTTGTGAATGAGAGATCTGTACAGAAGCAAGTTGTGCAATTGTTTCCTGATACCTGTGGCATTTAACAGATAGTTTTGTAGTGTACAATAGACATTTAAACATAGGGGGTTTTAAAATATATATGTATTTCTAAATATAGTATTTTCTTAGCCATCCTAGAGCTTTCAGGTCTTTGGCAGTCTTTCATGTGCTTACTTGAAATAGTTTTACTTATCTTTACTTAGTGACAAAGATAACAGAAGAATTTTTACAATGCATAATTCTATCCTTTTTTTTTGGACGCTCAATGTGATAATGAATGCTGTCTTTTGCAGCTACATACACCTAAAAGTGTCACTCTGACACAAAAATATTTGAGGTCTTGGAATAAATAAGAAAAATCTTTGCAGTATATAGCCATCCTGTTTTGCTTTATTGCCTTTTACTCCAGTGGGGAAAAATAAGATAAAACTTCTGATGGTTCTTTCAAAGGTGTTATTGTAGTACTTTACTAGCAGATTAAGCCAAACTATTTTTTCAACAGGCTACTTTTTGTAGTGTTTATGAAGCTGAGGAGTACTTTGGAAATCCAAAATGGTATCCTTGCAGTTGCTTACTATCACAGTCCTCAGGGCTGAGGGCAAGGAAGAAGTGCTTTTTGTTGGCTAGTATTCCAGTGTGGAGCGTCTTTCACCTGCATTCTGCCAGTGTCTGAATTCAGCTTGGAAGTGAAATAACAAATTCAGGGAATTCATTCTCTCTTCCCCTTTATCCTGTTTTTTTTCACTTAATACCAAACATGGAAAAGAGAAAATTAATTTAGAAAAGGTCACAGTGTTACTGTGGTATATGCCAACTGCTATGTGATTAGCTGACTTCTATGTTAACTTCCTTTCTAATTAGTTGACTTTTACATTAAATTAATTTAGAGATAAAATCTTTAGTAGCCTGGTAAAAGAAAATATTTGCAACTAGCAAGTGAAATAAGACAATTGTGTCTCGAATGTTCAGACTATTTAATTAGGTTTATGCTTAAATTTTAATCACATTCTACCTCCTACTGACAATGGGGCTACATTGGGCCCCTACACTGGGGCTACTTACACTCTTGAAGGCTCTGCTACACTGAGTGCATTGTGGAATTGTCAGTAGCATCTAAATAATTTTTTATCTGTTTGTGTTCTTCACATTGCAGCACCTGGAATAGAGAGATCATATGCAATTTATTTACAGATCCATAAATCTCAGTTTCTCAAAGATCCTTTCCGTATTGCTTAAAATTATTATTTCAGGTGTACTTTCATTTTATTATGTCATAGTTCGGTGAATCTTGTCTAGTATTCATGGTAATATGAAACAAGATGTATCTTTAATAGATTAACTTATAGTCTTGATGCAATCCAAAGCATTTTTTAATAATTTGTTTATTTAACTGACAGATTGATGATATAGATCTTATTAGTGCAAACATGGAAAATTCACTGGCTTCTATTGGTGGATTTTGCTGTGGAAGATCTTTTATTATTGACCATCAGGTAAGACAGATCTCTTTTTAAGTAGTCTGGCACTATTAGTTACTTACATGTGAGAATTCATTATTAATATGAATTTGCAAATATAATATAGTTGATTATGCAGTATTTGATTCTGCACAGAAACTGTCTGGTTCCTGTGAAAGATTGTAGATGAATCGGAGACCTACTTTTAAATCCTTAGGTGTACCTGTACGTATGGAGGAGAGGTTTTAATATATACATGAATTCACCTTTAAAACATTGTCTGCATTACTATAGAATTTTTTTTTTCCTTTTCTCCCATAGCGATTGTCTGGTCAAGGGTATTGCTTTTCCGCCTCCCTACCTCCTTTGTTAGCTGCTGCTGCTATTGAGGCCCTGAATATTATGGAAGATAATCCAGGTACTTAATTCAGGAAAACGTTATCTTTTAACGTTTTAACTAAACGTTATCTTACACTAATAACTAGGGCTTCTCCCTACTTTGATTCCTCACCTTTTTACTCTGATGTCCTCTTTATTTTTTTGCTAGTTAATTTTACATGCATGTTTTTTTTTCATGGTATTTCCCATTCTGCTTTTCTTATTCAGTGTTTCCGTCCCTGTCCATCTTCCAGCTGAAAATAAGCAAGTTATTTGAGGCTAAGAGGGATACAGATGGTTTTTAAAAAGCAAATAAGAAATTTTTATTCTTCTGTTTAGATCTGTGATATGCCTCTTCCTTAAAATCATACTCCTTCAGCACAAATGAAGGAAGAGAAAGTTAAATAGAAACAAATGGTAATATATTTCCTCAGGACAGAGAAACCCTCTCCTTTCCACTTGCACTATATAATTAGGTTTTTTTTTCCTTCTCTAATTTAGCATTCAGGTAAGAATCTCAGGAATGATCAGGGAGCAAACTGCTTGGGATTTGCAGGACCAGATACAGGGCATTTGTATAAAGTTGGCAAACAGAAGTTTGTGCTCTAGAAAAGCCCTGAAAAATCCTCTAGTTCCAATACCTTGCCAATGGCAGGGGCACCTAGATCAGGAGCTCTATCCAGCCTGGTCTTGAAAAATCTTTTTGCTGACCGGGAATTGAGCCCAGTCAGTTGACTGGGAATTGAGCCCAGGCCACATCAGTGCCAAATCCCAGCCACTAGAACACCTGGGAAAGAATTTTTTGGTTGTTCTTTTCGGAAGTGGAGGGGCTGAGACGCACATGAGGACAAAATTGGCCAAATTGTGCAATTGTGTAAATTTGATTTTAACCTTCATTTGCATCAACAGATTGGAGGACATCTGGAAAGATGCAGTATTTAATTTGTGACAAATAAATAAAAATTACTAGGTAGCCCATGCCCAGTTGTCAGAAGTGAAATAGAATCAAGAAAAAATTAAGAGTAAGTTGCAGGACTGTTAGGTGCAGTGGAGGGTTAGCCTTCACCAAGGGAAAGAGCCATGGTTTGCAGATCCAGGAGTCAGTTTTCTCTTTAACAGTCTGCAGTGAACTGGGGAATGGAGTCTGCAACGAGCAGAGTCTGCATGGCAATAGATATTTATGGATATTTATAAATTGGACCTGCCATTTCAGTCCCATTACAAAATGTTTATGTCATCCCTTTCATATGGTCATGAACAGCAGCAGCTCCATATGCAGCTGGAATAATGAGATAAAGGGAAGTAGTGCATTTGTCAAGACTTAAAAGCTTGTCATTTCCTGGCAGAAATAGGAATTGGGAACATTGAGAGTAGTAGCGAAGACACTTATTAGTTCAATGGATATACATACCTTAGTTTGATTCCAAATGCTGTGTTTGAAATCTTGGAGAAATGTAAAGTAGAAGCAGGAAATCTAAACCTTTTTGTTGTTGTTGTTGTTGTGTTGTTTTGTTTTGTTTTGTTGTTCTTCTTTGTGTGTAGACATTTTTCAGACTCTCCGGACTAAATGTGAATGGATTCACAAAGCTTTACAGGGGTAAGTGTGAGGTTTGGGGCTTTTTAGCTTTTATTTGGCTATGCCTTTGTAGTACCAATTTTAAAGAAACTCTTCTTGCCCAAATCTGTTTCTGGTTTTACAGTTGCTTAGACTGGAATGTGTACACTCAATTTTGTATGTATTAAAGGAGAAAACTTAGTCTTTCCCAACTGTCTCTGTTATACTACTAAAAGGAGTTCAAGTTTTTTAAATCCTTTACAGGTTTTGAAATGAGATTATATCCTAAGGCTATTGAGGAAGCCTGCAATCTCTTACACATGAAAATCTTTAGGAGAGTGTGATAGCTCTCAGTGACATAAAGTGTTGATAAAAATTTTGAAAATTGTCTAAATAAAAATATTTGGTATGAAGCTTAGCAGATGCTCTGTCAGAGAATGCACCTTTCAATCACCTTGAGTACAATATTCCTACATATTTGACTTGAATGTTAAAATAGTAATAAAGTACCTGTTGTTCTGGAGGCACAGAGAAAAATGCTAGAATTTATCTGAAAATAAGGTTTAAAATTTCCTAACACTATGCTGATTCAAAAGAAGTCAACACTGACCAACTGCTTTTATATCTGTCAGGTTTTGATATTAAAAAGATGCAGAAATTGCTGTGATATTCAACAGCCATTTAATGTGCAGTAATTGTGCAGTTGTATTTTACAATTCTTCTCCCTCAATTTTGTGTTGCATTATACAGAAATTAATAACTTTTGAAAACACTGATACAGATCTCTAATGCATGATTGATATAGTTTCAGTATGAGCCTGGTCTTCTTAAAATGTGTATTAGGCAAGCTTATCAAAGTCTAGAAATCAAAATTAGACCTGATAATTGATATGCATTTATGTGACCTGTTAATTTTGGGGACCAGAGGTCTTGCTTGGTTAGAAGATCTAACATCTAACAAGATGTTAGATCTAAGATCTAACAAGATCTAATCTTGAATACAGATTTTTGGATGGGAATAACTCAGTCCTAAATGTGTGTGATGTGTCAGGACAATGACAATCAGATGTCAGTCATTCTGTCAAATTCTAGCCAGTTAAAGCCAGTTAGCGACTGTTTTTACGTACAGATGAGGGAACAATTATAGTCACATAACTAATTTTAGAGGAGCTTCCGACTAAGTGACAGATGATGCTATAAAGAGTTTCTACAGGAAATAATTTAAAATCATAAATCTTGCCAAATCTTGTAAACCCTCCCAGCAAAACTGTTGTTCTTTCTATCCCTTAAGTGATAAAAAGGTGACTTGACCTAGCTAGCTGGGTTTTTATCAGCAACTTACAGGCCTAACACAGACATTTCTCTTACATCTTCATAAGGATTCTTTTAAAATTTCTGAACTATAAATCCTTTTTGCAAAAGGATGAGTAACTATTGTAGTACAAACTTCCTGAAACTCCTTAGAAAAGACTGGATAACTTTGTTATCTTTATGTAATGCAAGCTGAAATGCACATATGTTTTGTCTGCTTTAGTATCAGTAAAGTGAAGTATCCATCTTTTCTCACTCACCACCTAGAAAGGAAAAACACTTGTTATCTAGAATTTCAACACATGTCTTCAAGTAGGATGTACATCAAAGGTTTTTTATTTGTTTTAGGATTTCAGGTTTAAAAGTTGTGGGAGAGTCTTTTTCTCCAGCATTGCACTTACAGTTGGAGGAGAGCTGTGGATCTCGAGAAAATGATGTGAAGTTACTTAAAAGAGTTGTGGATTATGTAAGTGTCCCCACAGTCATTAAAATATATCATTGCTCTTGAATGTTAATAATGAAGGAAGGGTAGGGAGGCTTGTTGGGTAACTTGTTGAAATATCTTGGAGGAATGCTGCAAGAAACTTAGTTTCTTTGTTGATTATGCATGTCTATTGAAGACCATCTTCTAACCTTTTCTTGCTGCCTATAGTTAGGTCTGTAGCTCTGGATTAAAAAAATACGCATTAGAGTATTTACTTCAGGAAATAGTTATTTCCTCTTATCTATTTTAATGCTCAAATCTGCATATAAAACTGTTGCTTAGACAACTTTTATAATGTTAATAGGGAGAGTATTCTGGAGGTGCATTTTAACCATTTAAGGTCAACCCTTGCTTCTTTGAGTCTGTGAATTTGCTTTTTTATGTGTGAACAATTTCATATTCTATGTGTAGTATTTTTCCCTTCTTCAGTGTGCATTGGTTCTTTTTGTCCCACATGAAGATGTGAGGGTTGATGGAAAGCTTTATATATCAGGTGGTAGGTAAACAAGACTACGCAACAAAAAGAAATTCTGAAGTTAATTTCCTTGAAAATATGCTTAAATATGATTTAATTGCCTGATAAATATGGTTGGTTTGCCTGATTACATGGAGGTGCAAACTAAAGACACTGCACCCTAAGCTGTTTTATGTGTTAAAGCTGTATTGAAATTGGAGATGATTTTGCACAACCTTTGCAACCTCCATTTGGGAGAAAACTTGCATTTATCTAGACATCAGATTAATAAAAGTTAGTTATGTGTATTTGGTGATCAAAGGATATGCAATCAGAAGTTCCCAGGTTGACTGCTGTATTTTCTTTATTTGTAGTGCATGAATAGTGGTATTGCGTTAACACAAGCTCGCTATCTGGAGAAAGAAGAAAAATGTCTTCCTCCACCCAGGTTAGCAGAAAGTTAATGTATTACTTGATTTTTTTTTGGCTATGGCTCTCCATCTCTTTTCCATATAATGATGGAAATTTGTCAACAAATACAATTTGTTCAGTAGACTGGATTAAATAGTTGGTTCTTGGAAAAATGGGAGAGGCTCCATTTTTGAAGTATATTTTCAGTGACTGTTCCAGATTACTAGTACCATGAAATAACTGTATCAAAACTACCTGTATCTTGAGGATCAGCATGTAACTTGTTAGCGGGCACATTTCCATTAGCTGCACCTCTATAGGTAAAAAAGATAACATATTTCTGCAGTGTATATGGTGGGGTGGCAGAGCAGGGGCAAAAAGTAGTTTGACCATATCGGTTTAGTTGTTTGTCTTGTTTCTGGTTGAATTTGAATTTGTAATAATTTCCCTACAGATAGTGATCTTAATGTGTTAGAATTAGTACGAAACAATTCTAAAGCTGAAGGCTAGAGTAAAGTTTACTGTGTGTGTTCTGGTTTTCTTTTTCTAGTATTCGAGTAGTGATAACAGTGGAACAAACAGAACAAGAGCTGGACAAAGCTGCATCACTTCTCAAGGAAGCTGCACAGTCTGTGTTGAATTAGACTGCTGTTTTTGGATTCCTCTTTCCCCACATTATCAGGATAAGTGTTTTACACTGTATGGTGACTTCCAGGTTCTTCCACATTGAAACCTGACTAACAAAATTGTTCTAGAGTGCTATAAATGCAGTGAGGGGAAAAATGCTGAATTTTCGAGTTGGTGAATGGCAGTGTTGTTCCAAGTCAAACTCTGCCATTTACTAGCATTACTTAAAATGGGGATATCACTATTGCATTCATGACTCTCTCATAAGTTAGTATAAAAAGTTTCAAATTTATTTCCTCAAACCCTAAACATTCTCAGAAATATGTATAAACATTCAGTTTTCACCCCAAACCATGTGAAATGTGTTGTTTTCTCTCCATTTTCTCAGAACATGGGAACTTCTACTAAATTTCAAAGAATTATCCCTCCCCACCTTGCAAATGAAGATACACTGTTCCTAATACTGTCAAAAGGATAACACATTAAGATATAATTTTGTGCTATATTATGTCATTTATTACTGGATTATAGGAGGGGGAACCTTCAATTCTTTTTCTTTATATATCTTTCTCTAACAATTTTTGACAGCCGGGTTTTAAGAAAGCTTGGCCAGACAGTAAATTGATATCAAATATTATTTGCTTTTTGCATTCCATATGTAATTATATGCATGTTTGATATTACGGGTGAGGTTTTTCATATTGTTAACTTTAAAATATCTAAATTCAAACCTCTGAATTGTGGAACTGATGTAATTCCAGTGTAGTATGTTCAGATAAGGAAGCTTTGTACCAGTCTTGAAGAGGAATAATAGGCAACATGGAACATGAACCAATGTTTTGAAACAGCAACTAAATACTAGCTTAGTCAAACTACTTTTAAGCACAAAGAAGATGTGTGCTTAGTTTTTTCTGTAAACATCTATACCTTAGAAGGGAAGACTCACAGGTAGCTACTGAGAGTTTAGATGGTACAAATACTACTGAAACACAACTCAATCTGTGCACATAAAATTCCCAAGTAACTTGAAAGTAATATATGGAGGTTGTGCTGTCAGGATTTTAAGCACAGATGGACATTACCTATACGGACACTTTACTTCAATCAGGAAACTGGTGAGGAGCTATGTACCTTTTTATAAAACAAAAAGTACAGCTTTTTATTTCATGATTTTGCTTTAAGAATGCCTGTCTAAAAATTTTGTATTCTGCCTAGTATGTGTTGAGTTGTTTTGTACTTATATGTCTTTTTGGTTGCTACTACAAGGATTGTAGGACTATTTTTGAGAAACATAATTGTTAGATATAAAGTTAATCATGTTTAATTCAGATTTTTACATAATTGGATTTTGTAGCATGGTCGACCTTATATTGTTAAATATTCTATATTAGGTGAGCATAGTCTATGTTGCCTCCAGTTCATAGAGACTATTTCTATGCTGGCTTTCAAAACTTTTCATCTGTGTACATTCAGATAGAACATCTAAAGTTGTGTTGGGGCACTTCTGTGATCGTTGCTTAACATTTTGAAATAGCCAAATCATTATCTGTGCAATGTAGTAAAACTTTCATCCCAATGTGAAAGAATATCCCTATTACACTGACATTTATGTTTTTTCTGTTAACTGTGAGTAAAAGCCAGTGAGAAGCCAAACGTTTGGAAGAGAAAAAAATGTGCAGAATGAAACTGATTCCCATTTTAAAGACTGGAACTGAAGTGCAGAGTAGTCATCTTGAAGACCCTCACAGACTGCAAGAAATGGAAATGAAATGTTACTGCTCTACTTCGAGCTTTTGAGCCATTTTTGGCTGCATAATTGAAACCTGCAAATCTGAGTGAAGTCAAGCCTTTGATGTATAAACTTGGAACAAATGAGGTACTTTGATTCCAGTGCAGCATATTAAATGGTTTTGGAGTTAAGATAAACATGGGAAGGTAAGCAAATAAACATTGGCATTGAAATCCTAGGTTGCAGAATCTATATTTAATTCTCTCATTTTATTTTAGATTGTCTGAAAATGGGGTGGAATTTTTGTTGTGCTTAGAGAACTACCAATAATTTTTAGATACATGGATTTGTGTTGTTATTTTTGTTCTTGGTTTGTTGGGTATTTTTGCTTTTAAATGAAGTGATGACAACTAAAGTAGCAGAAGCAGAGTGGAATTTCTAGCAATTTCAAAGCTAAGTGGTTCTGACAAAATAAAAGTTAAAAAATGTTGCTAAAAGATGCCATAATCAGATTCATTTGCCAAACACATACCCACCATTAAAACATAGGTACAACTGCCTTTGTCCTTTGTTACTGTTTACCAGTAAATAGGAAGGAAGCATTTAGATCACAGTAAAGTGAATACCTTGGTTGATAGCAGCTGAAGTGCTCTTCTAATACGTGTTTTAGTGACAGGTTATATGCATGGTCTCTGTGAGAAATTAAGACACTTATGAGATGTAACTGGTGGATAGGAATATCCCTGGTCAGTTCAAGCATGTCTGGCTGCTCTTCATTTTGACTGTTTTGATAAATGTCTCTGTCTTGGCAAGCAGATGAAGAAATGGGTGGCTCTGGGGAAAAATGTTGATTTGGGTTAGGGAGACAGCAGGTGATTCTGATTAAGCTTCTGACATTTGAAAAATCAGAAGCCTGTTAAGGTCCTTAACTGCCTAGTGCTCTTGGCTGATAAAAATACGAACAAATCTGTATTAGTTGCTTTGTAGTTACATTTGGATTAATTGTTATTTTTCCATCCATTTCTTCAGATGTGGGGCATGAGACTAGCTCAGTGTAAAGCTACTAAGTAGGATACTGTGACATGAATCAGACACAAGGACCTTATCCCAAATTTCAAAGTATCTTTTGAAAACAAATTTTGTTTCAGTTGATTCGTGTAATTAGTTTTGCAACATACTTGGAACAGAGTTTCAACTAAGTGCATAATAAATCCAGTATTTTAAATAGTGATCAAAAAATGGTTATTTTTTTAAATTTACTATTAATATCTGGTAGTAGAGAAGGAGAGCATTTTAACTGTAAGTAGTTGGCCATTTATTGAAATTGTCTTGATGAAACCAATTTTTTACAATATATGAGGACTGGGATGGGCTGGAAAGAATTTAAACTTTTAAAATATTTTATCTTGAAGAAACATGTCTACATGATATATATTCCTGTTTTAAACAAAGAGATTTATTTTCCTTGAATATTTAAAAATGATGGTTATTTGTGTAGTTTCATGTTTTTATACAAAAAACTACAGATGCCTTTTCTGTTATTATAGTAATCATTACTTTTGGATAGGAGGTGAAATGCATAAGGAGGGTATTAAGAAATAAAGAGATGTATGGCTGAATAACTTCAATTTTATTTTTTTTCACTTTTGAAATATGAACCCAGGCAATGCACAGAATGGTGTACTGTCTCCTTTCTGTCAGTCCATCTGGACTTCATTATTTTAAACAGGGTTGTGGAGTGTTGGCATTCACTGATCTATGAAGTTGCTACCGCAAAAGTGTTTTGCATCCTAAGATGACTAGAGAAGTGCACATGTAAATGTACAGAGCTGTAAATGCTGCCTAAACAGAGGAAATATTTACAACTAACACAAAGCATTTGTACATTAAACTGTTTCAGTGTCCTAATAAAAGGAAATGTCTGGATAACATTTCTTCTTGTGTTTTTATGTTCTTTAGCAGTTTCATGGTAATAGGGTAATGGACTTACTTCGTTTTGCTGTTGATAGATTTTCCAGGTTTTGGTTTCCTGTCCATTGTGTACTAGGTAATTGCAAAATACATATAATAGAAGTCACAGAAGCTACTAAATCTGCCGAAGAGTACTTAACAGCAAAGGACAGTTTCTACATGTCTAATTTCTAATACTTTGGTAGCACACACTTGCTGAAAGCCACTATTATAGGAAGCTAGACACTGGGCCAGATACAGTTTTGTTGTGACTCAGAATAGAATTTCTGGTGTATCAACAACGTGAGTCCAGATGACATCTGCCCCAGCTTTGAGACACCTTTACAGAATAAAATACTTCAGTTTTGCCTACCAGATTTTATGGATAAGATTTCTCTATCTTCCCCTTCTGTTAGAGGTGTTGCCATTTAATTCAGTATGCTGTTTGTATAACCAAGTTGGATTTTGCAGCAGAGGATTCAGAGCTGGCAAAAACCAGTGAGTATTGGAGTCAAAGGAGTATCTTAAGTAGAATTGGACATATCTATCTGTTTAATCCACTGTTTAACTTATATTTTATGTAGGCCAAAAATAAGTGATTGTCTCACTCTAATCAACATTTGTCAGACTGTGCTCCTGTTCTGGTATCCACAATTCAAGGAGGACAGGGACAGATTGGAGAAAGGTCCAAAGGAGGACCGTGAAGATGAACAAGGGGCTGGAGAGCATGCCTTGTGAAGAAAGAAAAACTTAAAGGCAATTTTCCAGTTCTTACATGGTGTTTACAAAGATGGCAGAAGCTCTATTCATAATAAGCCACATGAAGAATAGAAGAGGCAATAGAATCATAAAATGCATTGGGTTGAAAAGGACCTTGAAGATCATTTAGTACCAACTGTCATGAGCAGGGGTACCTTCCACTAGACCAGGTTGCTCCAGCCCCCATTCATCCTGGCCTTGAACAGTGCCAGGGATGGGGCATACACAGATTACATGGGCAGATTACATAGCGTAGAATCATTAAGGTTGGAGAAGGACTTCTGAGATCAAGTACATCCTTTGACCAAACACCACCATGTCAACTAGACCATGGCATTAAGAGCCACATCCACTCATTTCTTGAATGCCTCCTGGGATGGTGACTCCACCACCTCCCTGAGCAGTCTGTTCCAATGTTTGACAGCCCTTTTCATGAAGCAATTCTTGCTTATACCCAACCTAAACCTCCCTTGGCACAGCTCTTTACCAGCTTGCGAAGTTAATGAGCAAAGATGCTCTTCTGGTTTTCTGACAGATAGACCCCACCAACCCCCAGTAGACCTGGTTTCTCAAGGTGAGGAACATTGAACCTGATACATGCGAGTTGCATGGGGTAAGGTTTCATCTTGACATAACTTTTTTATAATAAGGAGAATGGTCAATCACTAGAAAACAACCTCCTCACAGATTATGGGGGATTTTCAAGATGTAGGTGGACAGGGTGCTGAATAATTTAATCTAGGCTTCCTTTCTCACAAGAAGTTAGACCAGATGACCTTTTGAGTCCCCTTCCAGCCTGGCCTGTTTTGGGATTCCGTAGTTCTGTGACTGTAACTCAGGACAGGAAGTGGAAATAATTTTTCACATTTGGTCTAACTAAAATTGGATTTTGTTTGGAACAAGCCTATTGTTAATTACCAATGTCACAGTAGGTGTTGAGAGAGTGCATGAGCAAGAATTTAAACTCTGTGCATTACCATAAGTGCAAGTTAGGCTGATGACTGAGAAGATAAAAAAAGGTAATGGAATGCCATGACTTCATGATAACCTGAATGGTGATTTTGAATTCCTCTCCTTATTTTTAGTGGTTTGGACTTTTTTTGTTCTTTCATATAATGAGGTAAAGAAATGGCTGTTCTCAACAGTTAATGGATGAAAGATCAAATACAATTTTTTTTTGTTTTAACTTTGTCCAGCATGATATTTTTTAAAAAAAAACTAGCCTCAGTTCTGTGTATCATGTTTGTACGGAGTAAAATTTTGCCTTAATGTCAAGACTGAATGTGAACTTTAGTTACAGAATCTAATTTTTATCCATGTTTAGATTTTCAAAGAGAGGCTACATAAAATAATAAAATAAAATAATCACTACTAAACAGTAATCTGCATTTGCAAGAATAAATTTCCTGACTTTATTATGGATAAAAGAACCAGGCACAATAGTTTTACTGAAATTTGCTTATTAAATTTTTAATAAACAAATTTGAAGTACATTAACTGCTCAACTTTAAAAACTGCTTAACCTTGATTGCTGTTTTGAGAATAAGAATTTAGAAATGTTTAAGGATTTTAAAATATTAGAACTTTTGAATAGGTTGCTTTCTTGTGTCTTGAAGCTTTTGCTATTTCCTGTATTTTGTTTTCCTGTCATCTTCCTGCTGTTTTTCCTTCATTTTTCACGACAGACACCAACACTAAGTGCATTGCTAGATGCTTGAAAATTACACAGGTAATGAGTGTTTGCTTTTATATGATGTTACAAATTAATTTTATTTATTTGATGATGCTGATGAAAATATAATGACCTGTTTCCATAGTGCATGGTACTGGTGAATGCTAAGTGTAAGTTGAGGTGAGTGGAAACAAATACTCAAGGTGTCAATGATCACCTCTAGGTACAGAAGGCCAGCTTTTCCATTTTAAAATTTTTTCCAATTTGAAACCACAGAGTTTAAGTGTGGGTAAAATATTACAGCTGCATTGTCAGATATGCTGCAGTTACAGGTCAAAAATGGAAACATTTTTTGAATACTATGAGGTGAAGATGGTGGAAGATGGTGTTTTTTATAAAGGTGGAATTCGGTAGTATTTGAGGAGCCTTCAATTTGAACACAATACGCAAGTACTCATTAGATGCTGGTTAAGAGTAGTAAGTTGACTGCAAGGTGCTGCAGTAGAGCCACAATGAAGGAAGTAGCAGGATCCTTGTTATCATTAGTAATGAGACTAATCAATTGTTAGAAGTTAACAGTTCTGTCTCCAGAATTCTTGCTCACCCATTATTGGTCTCTTTAAGGTCCAGGTAGTATCAATGTACATTGGAGAATGGTGAGCTTGTACTGCAAATTGTCACATAATCAGAAACTGTTTGCAGGATAAAATAGTCTTACCTCACAGCAAAATTAGATGCAACTGCATCACAAAGAAACTAGCAAATGAGTGAAGTTACATATACGTTTTGCAACCTGAGGGAAGAATTTGGTGTGTGATATCAAGGGGAATTTATTAAATATTCATATATCTTTCTATAAATACATTTTTTTTTATGCTGGGCTAATAAAAAGATCGCAAAATCGCAGAATATTCTGAGTTGGACAAGACCAACAAAGATCATCTAAGTCCAGCTCCTTGCCCTGCACAGGACAGCCCCAAGAATCACGCCATATGCCTGAAAGCATTGCCCAAATACTTTTTGAACTCCTGTCAGGCTGGTGCTGTGACCCCTTCCCTGGGGAGCCTGTTCCCCAGCACCCTCTCAGGGAAGAACCTTTTCCTAATACCCAGCCTAAACTTCCCCTGACACAACTTCAGGCCATTCTCTTGGGTCCTGTCACTGGTCACTACAGAGAAGATCTCAGTGCCTGCCCCTGCTCTTCCGCTTACAAGGAAGTTGTAGACTGCAGTGAGGTCTCCCTTCAGTCTCTTCCAGGCTGAACAGACCAAGTGACCTCAGCTGCTCTTTTTATGGCTTCTGCTTTCTTCACCTTCTCCATTACTTTTTTTTATATTGTGACCCCCAAAACTGCTGCCAGCACTTGAGGTGAGGCTGAGCAGAGCAGAACAATCCCCTCCCTTGCCTGGCTGGTGATGCTGTGCCTGATGCCCCACAGGATGTGGCTGGCCCTCCAGGCTGCCAGGGCACTGCTGACTTACATTCAACTTGCCCTCAGCAAGGACCCCCAGGTCCCTTTCTGTGACACTATTTTCTAGCATCCTGTTCCCCAGTTTGTACATCCAGGGTTGACCTGTCCCTGGAGCAGAATCCAGCACCTTTCTTTGTTAAATGCCATACAGTTGGTAATTGCCCAGTCCTCTGATTTGTCAAGGTCTCTGCTGGGCCTCTCTGCCTTCGAGGGAGTTGACAGCTCCTTCTGCTGGCAGACTTAGTGTGTCTTTGAGTTCTGAATGCAAGTCCTTTATGGAGATACTGAAGAGAGCTGAGCCCAAGATGGAACCTTGAGGAACCCCAGTAGCGACCAGTCATCAGCCTGGTGTAACCCCACAAAAGCTGTTGAAAACAGCTAGACGAAAACCCTCTCTTTAACCACCTAATAGTTTTGACCAGAGATAAAGGTGTATCAAATGGCAGGGTTTGAACAAGTTTTGGCCACTTCAAGCCTTAAAATAGAAAAACCCTAGAAATTCAGCTTTAGCCAAAGAGATTCTTTGTGCAGCCAGCAGGACAAGAAATATTTAGTGACCTAACTCATGGATGAAGGAGTTTTCGTTTGTAATGGGTGATAAAATGGCAGCAAAACATTTGCCTTTGGTCTAGTTTACTGTGGAAATGTTCTTGAGCAGCATGAAACTTGCACAATGCCCAAGCTGTTTAACATTTGAATATCTTACTTGGTGATTGTGAAGGGACTGACTGACACAGCCCATTACTTTCAGTGAACAAGAGTAGTCTCAGAAGAATATTCAACTGCTAGTATACAGTGTTTTGTGTTCGTCTATCATCCCTTAAAGGGAGTATTGATGGATTTGAGGAGGTAAGTGGAAGAAGAGGACATAATGTACCCATGAGGACAGGCTACATGAATTCACATAGAAGTATTTAAATTAACAAGCTTGGTTTTTCAGCTGCTGAATGATTATGTTGATGATGTTTCCCACTTCTCTGCACTCAAATGTCTAAGCAATATGCTCAGTAGCAAGTATAGCTATTTTGGTCAGTTAAATTTACTCATTTTTATAAATGCTGCCTCTACTTGAAATGTCTCAGCTACATAGAGGTGACTGGAATGGAAATATATATTATTACTTTGAAGTGGCAATTGTTTTCCTTCTGTAGCATAGCCTATTAGGAAGAGTGCTCTGCAGCAGAAAGAATATGTTTTTTGTGTTATAGGAAACTATTTCACTGCTTGTGGTAAGTAAAAATAAGTAGAAATGCATTTTTTTGTGGTATGAGAGAGAAAATACACCTTTTTTTCTCCTCTTACTGCATCTCCAGTTTTTCTTATACCAGCAAAGCTCTATCATGTGAATGACACCCCATGCAAATATATGTTTAGCATTGAAGCAAATGCAGTTAAATTTCACCTGTAACTGCTTTTTTGAAGACACATATATATGTTTATATATTGTTTAGGGATCTGCAAAAAGAAACACATAATCTTGCATATTATCAACAGCTGAAATTTGTGATACTGAAACTCGACCTCAGTGATGTAGGTTTGCCAGACAAGTATTTATTAAGTGATCACAGTGATCTAGCAGTCTGTCAGTTCAGTCATATATGGGAAGAGAAATTTTAAAGCTTGCAGTGAGATCACATTATTTTCTTTGTATTTATAATCAGTTAAAATAATAGGTATTGTGTTTAAATTCTGAACATATACATGTCTATTTAATACTTGTTTTTAATTTGTGTTAAAGCTTATTTTAAAGTACTAATATGGACCAAGTTTATCATTAGTATGAGAGAATCCTTAACACAGAATATAAGGGAATATTTTTACATTCTGAAAGAGTTTAACTTTATTGTTCTTTTACGTGTAAGCACATGAAATATGATAAATGAAATAATTTTACTCATGCTTGTGTCATTATTTTTAAAATTTTTATCCTGGATGGGTTTCTGTCTAGCACAGGGGTACTGCTATCCAGAGTTTGTGAAGAGTCATAGGATTCTTTGTGGCAGAACTTCATGAAACTAGTAATTTGCAAGGTGGTTTTTAATTAGACAAATATTTTGCTTGTTTCCAGTATTAGCCAGGTTGGCACCAGTTCTACAGAGAGCAGCTAAATCATGAGTTATGGCAGGCAAGTTTGGTGCACTGTGTAATAATAATTCTGAGTATGCAGAATCCCTGCTTCATGGAAGTGACAATATTCATTTCCAGTGAAGCAGTTCCACTGGGTTTGTGCATTTATTACTGCTGATACTCACCCCATAAGAGAAGTAAACTGATTATCTCATTGTGTACATAAATTACTGTGTTTGATATGTGTGTACACCCTTTTGCCAGGTAAACCATATACAAACCTAATACTGAAGGATTAAAGCATTTTTTAGTATTCTGATCCTAATCCAAAAAATGTAGCTAAGACTCAACATGCTGAGCATCAATGTTGCGTTTGGCATAAGAGTACAAGTGTGCCTAATTCTGACTGGGAGGTGTGAACCCTCTTGGCCAACTGTGCAATGCTGAATCTCTCAAGGTTTATCCAGACTACTTGTTTCCTTTTCTGCGAGTCTTTTGCAATTATTTATCATCCTGAGTTGGAATAGCTTTTCACTCAGGTAAGCAAGAAAAGACTTACCTTAGGAGATTTGTCAAAAGATCCTGAGAAATAGGATAGGAGCAAATTGGTGATGAATATTTTGTGCAGTCTTGTTGTTATTAACTGCTGCAGTGGTTGGCTTGAAAAGTATTATGGGAGGCAACTGTACAGCTAGATTAAGAAAGCATTTCTTTTACCCTCAGGCAGGTGGTTGTGTCTATGACCCAATATAGTTCTTTAATCATTGAGCTACACATCAGATCTGAGAAGGCTCCAGATGGAGACTGAACCTACGACCCCCTGACATAAAAACATCTATGATACCAATTACACCATCTGTTGGTCATAAAAGCACATTCTCTATCTTTTCTTGGCTCTTGTGTTATACAAAAGCTGAAGGGTGATATTCTGAGCTGTTTGAGTTTATCCATGCAATTTAATGCAGAACACATTTTTTCACAGAGAGGGAGAACAAAGCACAATAGCACTAAAGTTCAATTTACATTCTCAGTCAGTGAAAACAAAAATGAAAATAAAAAACAGTTGTCTCAGTCATTATTTATACCCAAACTATGGTTTCAATTGTAGTCTTTTCACAGTTCTTGTGATTTAAAAAAAACTAAAGAACAACTTCTACCACCATTGTCCCATCTTCTGAGGGCCCTGATTTGAAACAAGGTCTATAATTGTAAATAGGAAATTATGGCAACATTGAGGAATATGCAGATCATGTTATTAGCCAATATGTGCCCAATACTATACTTAGGGATTTGTGTTGGATGGTAGTGTTTAGAAATGTGTATTATGTGAGTGTGGAGTACTGGAAAGTTGGAAATTTAACCAGTACCCACATACCACTCCGCATACCCTCAGAATCCCATTGGATGTAAATCTTTCCTGTCTGAACTTTCTGCTCAGGCTCATCAGACTTTGAAATGGCATCTCAAATATCAGTAAAATAGTTAGCTCTCGGTGATTTATTCTGGCCATCAGAATAAGAAGTGAAGTACTTAAATACAAGCTGTCATGTATTAGGGATAAAACTGACATAGGTCCATCAAAGCAAGGAAATGAGAGGAAGTATGTTACTGGTGCAAAATGGGTAACTGTGATGAGGTGTAATTAACATCTTTAGGAATATTGTGTTCATATAATAAAAATTTTAATTGTCTGTAGAATTTGACTGGATTGTAGTTCTAGATAGTAATTGCTTCTTATGGAGACTATATCATCAAATTGCCTGAATGTTTTTGCACATAATGTCTTACAGCAAGAAGAATTTGGATATCTTTCTTACCATATGGTGGTGTGTTGATAGGTAATCAAAAAGAATAGAAAGCTAATGCTAGAAATACATGACCTCTGCATTCTGGTACCATGTCTGACAGATGGTTCTGTGCTTTGTGGTCAGTGAAGTCCCTATAACATTGCTCTTTAAGAAACTTTGTGCTCTAATACCATCATTTGTCTGTCTAACACAAAAATAAATGTTTGCTATATTACATCAGTAGTCTAGATACACAGTAGGCAGAGAAAAAAAATCTTAAAAGAAGGCCCAAAATCCCCACACCTGGCCAGTCCTTTTATGTTATGGAAGCTGGCTTCCTATGATGAGAATGGAGCAGTGAATAGAGCAGCTGACTTTACTGTTACTACATTGTTGTTTTCTTATTATTGCACTATCATTACTTTTTAATAAGCCATCTTTTACTTCAAGAGGTAATAAATAATCCATATAAATGGAAGGGAAAGAGTTGAGACCTGAAGCGGACAAGTTTCTGTAGAATCTTTGCCATTGGTTAAAGTGAAGAAAGTATTTGAGTTTTCTATTTTGAGTTACTCCTTTTGTGTATGTGTCCATAGGGATATGTCACCATCTTGGCAAATAGAATTGGCTGTATTGAAGCCAAAAAGAAGAAGTGGAAAAGTGACAAAAGCAAAATTCAGATACATTTTTCTTCTGCCATGAGAATAATTGGGCTAACATGTCCCTTAAAAGTTATTTTCATGATTTGCAATAGAATCTATACTTGATAGTGACATGTAATGATATGAAATATAAATAATGATTGTTGTTAGTTCAGATTCAACTTCCATGTATTCATCTTCATAAACAAACTTTGATTCTTCAGTGTTTATGTCAGGGAAAAACACTTTTTTGGTGGTAGAATTTAGCATTTCAATGTGGTCATAGAGTGATTTTATGTTTTTTAATATATTAACAATAAAACCCATCTTGCTGTTTTTATAAAAATTATCTTGGAAAGGATCTCAAAAGGCCCTGTGATCTGTTTCAAAGCAGAATCAAGTGCATATCAATAGCTGGCTGTCAAGTCTAGTCTTAATCTGATACTAGAATACTTCTGAGCACAGTTAATTAAAGACTAATCATACTGGATCCAGGTCTGTCTCCCTAGAAACTTATCAGATTGCCGTCTACGGCAGACTAAGAAACACCTATAAGAAAGATAACTTTACCTCAGTTAAGGGTATCCTTTCTGCTTCCTAATATATTGACAGTCTTAAATGTGCAAAACAACATTTTTATTAGTCAAATCCTGCAGTGCTGATCTCATTTCCTTTACTTAATATCACTATAAATAATGTGAAATATATTTTACTGTCTCAAATATCCTTCTTGGAGTTCTTTCCATGTTTGGAAACATTGTATGCTGTATATTTAGGTAGTCCCTTACGCTTCCACATTACTTTTAACCCTCAATATGTTAAAATTAACGCAACTGAAGCTTGGAGAGAAGACTTCACTGCTTGAGTGGAAAAGGAAGGATTTTTTTTTGTGTGTGTGTACATGAAGACCAGTCTTCTGAAGCACAGACTGAATGTCAAAGCGGTATATGTTTTAATATCCTGATCAGAGATGGAGGTTTTATTTCTCTTATTGTCACAATTTCTGTAAAATGTTGATCAATGTCCCCATGGATTTTTCATCTCTAAAATGTTGTTAACACAGCTTCTTTAATTTTGTCTTGCAAATATTAATGTTTTCCTAGGACTTATTTGGACCAATAAGTTACATAGTAGAAAACATTTGTTATGACACTGATCTCTATTTTCAAGTCCTGTGTCTCCTGTGTAATTTATAGTACACCTTTAGATTTCTTTTGGAAAGGACTGCTTAATCTGAACTCCTTCATAATTTCTAACAGACCTGTCTAAATATCAAATTAGAGCAATGTTGTTAGTAAAACTTGAAATAAATTTAAATATGGCAGGTTGTGGTGGTTATGGTTATCAGTGTATGTATTTTGGACAGAAGAGTCTCTCATAAGGTTTAAGAAGACTCAATAAAGGTAGATGGAATAAAGCTGTTAGAATAACATTGTGTGAATGTCAATGTAAATATAGATTTCACAGTGGAACATAGTGAAAAATGACCAGATAAACAGGTATGTATTGGAAACTATTTTACTGAAACTATTGGCTGTGTATTTTTCTCTAAGTTTAGTGCCATAAGACTGCACCAAGTATTCCCATATATGGTAGTTCTAAAAAATGTAAACTGCAATATTTAATCCTTTGTTGGAAGGTTTTTGTTTATATAGAAGTTGGTTGTATTACTTTTGTTAGACATGTCTGATTAAAATTTGCAAAGAAGGTTGTAGAATAGCTCCCATGTGGATACTAAGTTTCATTTTATAACATTTCAGATTTTATTGTTTCCATAAGTTTTCAATTTCATTCAAACCTTTGTTTCAAGTGTTCCCAACAAATTTTAGTTACGATTGTTCAAATCTTCTTTGTAATATATTGCATCAGATTTTAAAGTAAATACTGACAGCAACAGTATTTATACCCTGCATACCAAGCAGATACCACATGGTTTGAATAATGGGCACCCCTGCTGAGTGTGGATGAAATCAAAATCTCTCATAGTCATGTACAGTGCAGATAGAAATCTGTCTTTAAATGTGCCTTCCAATTTTAAGAGATTAATTCTTTTAGAGTTTTTCTTGACACTGATGAATGTATGTGATTCCCACAAATGCTAAAGAAAACTGAAAAAGTTGTAGGCTTCAAGTCATCCCAGAAGTCACCCCAACCTTATATACCACTAAATAAACAAAATAAAGGCCATGGAGTTTACTGTAGGTAATAGGAAGGCTAACTTTAAAGCCTTAAACATCACAGTTCTCTGGCTGTTATCAATGCTAAAGACAGAAGTTTTTTGATTAGGCTTTGCCCTGGAATTCTTAACATCAGTAGCTTCTTTTGTTTTATTTAAAATATTGAAGTTGTAACTAAAATAAACAGAAAAAGTTAAATTTCCAAGAGTGTAGCAATAACTCAGTAATATTGTAGATGAGGAAAATATTTCTGTTTTGGCTAAATTTTTTTGTGGGAATTTTATTGCCTGGGAATATAATAACAGAATTTTATAAAATTCCAAACGTAAACAGAAACTGATTGTAGAACAAATATATGCAGAACTCTGTTTTAAGTTGTCTTTTCTTTACTGCACTGTTAATGCTGTCGTCTTCCTTTTGATTTAATAGCATTGTTTCCAAAGAATTTAAATGAAAAAGGGAAAAAAAAGTGGGTTTAGGATACTGGTGGTTAGTTGCATTAGAAGGTCTTGTAAGATTCTTTATTTCAATAATATACACATGTATAAATATAAAACCATGTCTCTGGTACATCATGAATAAAATACCCAGTATATGGTCTGTGTGTCCTAGAACTCAAGCTCTTGTCCACAAAGAAAATTCCTCAATGAGATTAATATCTGAGGAAAGCTGTCAGTTTCATAGTCATCTCCACTAGCTGCTGTTCTGCTAAAAAATATTGACTACACACACACATACACACATTTTACAGTGGAAAAATGATCTCTATTATTTCTTCCACCCAAGTACATTTATTTAGTTGTTTTTAGTTCTGTTGCTATGTGTGGCTCAGAAGCCCTCTGCTCCACTGAGGTTATTTTCAGTATGAGCAGCCCTGCAAGTCACAAAAGAACAAAATCTTCCACTTCCTCTCCTACCCTTTCAAAAGTACATTTATATAAATTAAAGGCTGTGCAAGGGTAGAAATACAGAGGTTAAACAGATCACCTTCATACGTTTTGTGTTACATACTAGAGCAAACTTTCTGCCAAATCAATCTAGTCCTTGTCTGACTAAGCTAATATTAAATAGCAAGTACTTCAGAACAAACCACACAGAGAATTAATATTACCATCAATTGTCTTTTGCTTTTCCTATTATCCACAACTTGCAGGCAACAGAAAAAGTGCTGTTTAGATTCTTCATGTTTATCTTTGACATTCTCAGAGGGCTTCAGTTAAAAGTTGGAAATGAGCTGTCCTGTTTCTCAACTTTTTTTTCTTAGGGGGCTTGATTCTCACACTGCTTGATAGTTGCTGAGAGCCTGACAGAGGACAGTGGTGCACAGGGTACACCACTAATTTCTAATTTTCGCTGGGCCAGCATTGCCTAATGTTAGCTGTTGCACAAGGCAGAGCCTGGCACATGCTGGGGACTTAGATGAACTCTTCTCCACAAAAATTACACTGGTGTCTTGGAAATATTATCAGGTCTATGCAATAGCTCAGAGCATCTGAGTCTAATTTAACTGTGCTATTTAATATAATTACAGATTTGTTGCAATAAGGTGGCTGCTGCTGCTATGGTTGGTTGGGAAAGAAAGATATCAAGAAGTGTTCATTTGAGAGGCTTTCTGATAAGGCAGATAGACACTTGCGTAGCACAGCTGCTAATGAGGGCAAGTAAGATAAGCCTCTGTCAAAATCTATGATTTAGGAATTTCTAAACAACACAGAAAACAAAGTTTTTTCTCCTGCTTGATCTTGGTCAAATTACAGCTATTGGGAACAACAATAGTGACTGAACTGATAATCCATCATTGCCTGTTTCCTTGAAGTGGGAATGTTGACTGATGCCAGATGAGGGGTACTGATCCCCGTGAGCAGAGCCTCAGATTAGGCAGAAATTCAGTTTCATAACTGGGACTCGGACCTCAAAATGTATTCTCACAAGTTCTGAAGTGACACAGAACATGATGTCATCAAAGTCACAGACCAGCTACAAAAATATTGATTCCCTAATAAAAGGTGAAAAAAGATACTGACTGAAATCCCTTTTCCTCTGCCCCTTGTGTATCGAGAAAAGACATTTACACTCAGAAGAGTTACCTAATCTGCCCTTAGGTTGAGGCTATTGCCTTTCTCCCTTGGTATGTCAGACTGAGTTTGCAATTAAACATAAGACAAAATGAATAATTTTTCTAACTATTACTTGTCTCCAGTCTTGTTGTGTCTCTTTTGTGAATGAAAGGTACAGAATGTAAAAGGGATGATGGTAAGATCAATGAAGGCAAAATATATTTAGATGAAGTTTCTCTGCTCGTGCACAGAAGAGATGGGACAATTAGATATTTAAAATTCTCTTTAAGAAAAACAAAGCAGTTCTAAAAGAGGGCCAGAAAAGGTACAGACTCCTTTTTGCAGTTGTGCAGATTGGTCCCATGCCAGCGAAAGGAATGAGAAGAGGTATAACGCCTCTTTAAATAAATAGAAATACCTCACTTTACTGTGTTTTGGTGCACAGACAAAAAGAAGGAAAAAAAATTCTTTATAGAAGGTAGCAACACTGCAAAATCAAACTGACTTGAGAGACAAGACACAATTCAACCTTGCAATTGGATATAATGAAAAAATATATTTTAAAATAATTTTACTTGTTAGCATTATACTCCTTTAAATAGAAGTGAACCTCAAGAATTCATGTGGGAGCTGGGAACACAATTTTTGTTTTTGTTCCAGGTGATTGGCTTTGTAAATCTCTCTGAGGAGAAAAGTTGTCTTTAAAAATGTTTTAAAAGTACAGTCCAATATAATCACATATGCTATATGTGCAAAGTCTTTATTGTCGATGTTGTTAACTAGTTGTGTGTGTGTGAAGCAGTTTTATTCAAACTTGTAAATCTATTTGAGCCCATCACTCTCACAGGTTCCCATTCTTTAAGCATAATGTTCTGTGAATTGTGTAGAATACATTATTAGCTTGTGGTATCCCAGATATTTTAATATTCATCAATATACTAAATGTTCTTTCCACATGCTTTGGAGTCCAGATTGTAGGTAAGAGAAGGTAAAAACCTGGCAGACTGTCTTCCTCAGGATTGCAGAACAAAGGGAAAAACCTGGGGAATGTGTACTGAGAGCCAGCAGCACTCACCTGCTGCATGCCACAGAACACAGCAACACAGAAGAGTTTGTAGTTTTATTCATGTTCCCATTACTGTTGGTGTGTTGTCTTTGAAGTTCTTCCTGTGGCTGCTCTTGCTCCCTTATGTGTCCATGCAATATGCAGCCCCAAGTCTGGGGGAGAAGAGGGAAGGTTTTTACTTTACTACATGGCTGATCCCTACTACAGGACTGTAGTGTTTAGCTTGCCTCTCCTGGACTGTTTGTTGTCTATTTGGGGGCTTTTTGGGACTCCAAAGGCAGAGTTGCAAGAAACTTAATGTCTATAACATAAGAAAAAAATAAGTTGTGATGACTGCTTCTGGTTTCCTTACAAATTTCACCTCTTTCTCAAGTATATCCATCTGTCTCTGGACCTGAAACTCCATGTTCCAATCCTGAAGACTTCCTAAAAGTAGCTAAGGCTACCTTTAAAAAACAAAACAATAACAAAAAAACTCCAACAAAATGCCCCAAATCCAGACTGCATTGAATTAAAAAAAAAAAAACAAAAACAAAACCAAAAACAAACATCTTCATCTTTTATTATTTTCTCTCTCCCAACTTCCCTCATGACAGCCTTTTAGAAACTGACAGGCATATCCAGGCTCTCAAAAGAACATTCTCCATACTCAATACCTCTTGGGTGCTGACTTAAATTCTTGGTTCAGTTCAGGGTTTGACACCACCTTCACATCCAGATGATCTTTCAAAATGAAATAATATATAGCTTTTAATGACTTGCAAAAATCTGGTGCATTTTGAAATTGAATTGTTTTTTTATTCTGCATAGTGTAGGAATCGCTGGTGTAGAATCCACTGATATGGTTGTGTCTGTCTCACTGACATAATGATGTATTTTTGGTCTTGCCTTGTAAACTGCAATACTTAGCATTTTATCCCAGTACTATGAGCTTGGTAGATACATTTACAGTTCTTTATGAACTCTGCAAGTAACTTAGGGTGTCAAGGATGAATAGACAGCCGTTTTTTTACTTTGCAGTCACTCAAATGTCTGATGGTTGGTTTTTCTATCTGACGGCCAGAACTTGCCTAGGAGTTTACGTAAGTTAAATAGCTACAATTTAATTATTCACATGGTATTTACAAAACTGTAGCAGGCTAGTGACATGAGATGGATGACATAAACAACTAAAATAAATACATATAAGTAATTCAGTACAACCAACAAGATAATAATGAAAACTGCATGAAAAAAAATCCTTGGTTTTATTTTTTTAAGCATGAGACTAAATGCCAGAATCATTCCTTAGTGTAATCGTAACAATTTCAAGGAGTATTTGAGTCCTAAATTAAATTAAATTAAATCAGACACTAATGTTCTTGTTTAACTCATGTAGTCAAAACCTAAACCCCAGTCCCTATTCAGATTTTTATCTTCAGTAAGTCATTCTGTAATTGTTTCACTTGCCAGAATAATGGATACAGAAGAGACATGGAGCTTTTTCCCCCTTTCAGTTTTTGTGACTAGAGAGGTTTGAACGTGCATCAATGTGAAGACACTGCCAGATGCTCAAACCATAAGGTGAGTGTGATTTTACAAGTTAGGGCAATTGGCTCTGGTTTTGGGAGTGTTGTCTGCATCCTAACTCATGAAACACATGAAACACTTTGTTTATTGTTTCCTGTAGTTCTAGACATGAGAAATATCCTTGGTGATCTTCTTTTAATAAGAGTGTTGATGGTATGAGTGCTTGCAGATTTGTTTATTCTGTGGTGTGTTGGCTCCTGTAGGAGTACTACTTGACATGTTTGTGTATGTTGACCTGTAAACAAAAGCAAGTAGATGGCTCCTTAGCCTATGTGGAAATGGGTTTTACCTTCTGAAGGTAAAATAATTCCTTCAAAATATTTATTGTGACTATTTTAATACACACATACACATATATCTCTCAAAATCATGAATATTTAAAGCATAAGAAACAGTGGACTAAAAGTGTGGATCAAAACCTGATTATTTTTTTTTTTTTTTTTAATAGGAAGAGATTTTCTAATGAGTGTTTTTAACTTGTGTTCTATTTTAATATTTGCAAGGTTTGGTTCATTCAAAAAAAAAAAATCCAACAAAACAACGTAACACAGAAATGTGCAGATAGACTGTAAAGATGCAGTTCTTAATGTGAATAGCTGCTCCAAACTCTTTTCTTTCTGGTCAGTCTTTCACTAACCATAACATTTATCAGATGACCAACAGTCTCATCGGATTCCTACACTATGCTCAGTGTCTGAGCAATCCAGCTGGGCTTCCCACTTCCATCCAAAACTCTCAAATTTGTTTGCATACAATGGCAGAGCTCCAGTAAGTGGAGTAGAATGTGTCCCACTCTTCTGCACAGTGTATTGTGACCAAATCACTCCCTGAGGACCTAAATGTTGAGAAAGGTTAAGAGCCCAGCTCTCCATGGGTTAGGCTGGTATCTGCTGGGCCAATACATAACACTGAGCACTATCAGCTCAGTTTTCTTCCAGAATGTGCTGCTCTTCAGAAGACAGTGGCTAAAATTGTATGGGTAGTCAGAATCAGGCATGGTTTGTCGAGAGTCTCAAGCATTGTGGCAGGAAAGTTTCTGGATCTCTGTGAAAGTGATCATGGCAGCTCTGAACATGTATAGCTGATCACACAAGGAGTGTTTACACGTAACAGGATTCAGCTAGGAATGAATGTTCAAGACTAAACAGGTACATTTTTGCATTAGAAATTTGGACTTGAGTGCCTGAATCCTATGTTTTATGCCCAAATCCTTTTTTTTTTTAGTTTTGGCCAGTAGTGGGAATCTGTGTGATGTTAATACTGGAGAAGAAAGCCCAAGAGCTGATCCTGAAAATGTGAAACATGTAGGTAATGTTTTCTGTGCTGCTTTCATCACAAGAGTAAAAGGACCATGTGGGGAATTAATTTTTTTACTAAAGATAGTGTACCAATTAAAACTTATCTAAGCTTGCAGGATGGTTATGGGCTCACTAAGACTTTCAAGCTGGAACCACACTTAATCTTACACTTTCTTCAAAGTCACTTTTGTTATATTTATTATGAAAGCAGAAAAAAAATTACATAGGGAATCCACCCAAATTCTGTCAGGGATTCCTAAGGAAGTTCATACTGTATTCCAGCTTTGCCCATTGCTCTTAACTGCTCCTATACTCTTAACTGCATACCATATGGTCATGCAAACAAATATGTGCACAGCTTTTTATTTCTCAAATACTGACAAAACAGTTTGAGACCATATGCTGCACAACACAAGTGATCTTTCTAATGGCTTACATGAACTGGGGGAAACCAGCTCAGAACGTGCAGTTGTTCCATGCATCTGTGCTGTATATGTTTTTCTGTAATACAGAGGGAATTTGTACTGTGGTTTCTTCACTGTAATGACTTTACTTGCAATGTGAAATATGAATAGCAGTTTTTTGTGGTTAGTGACAAAATAATTTTTGGGGCTGAAGCTGACTTAAATTCTCAATAGCTAACTTCGCCTAGTCATGTAACCTTCATGACACAACCAGTTTCCCCTCCCAAAGTCAGAGAAGTTATTCACAACCAAAGTTTCTATCAAACGCTAATTTATTCCCAAATGCAAAAAAGTGGATCTATAGCCTAGTTATTTTGTGAGTTCTTTGAGAGCATAAGAGAAAAAGCCAAAATATTATTTATTGGGACAATTATGTAAAATGTAGACTAATTTGTGCAGACATTTCTATTTCATATTCAAGTTGGAAGGCAAGTAACACAGCTCCAAGTCATAAATTTCAGAGGAAATAGAGTTTGAACTTGTAACACTTAAGGCAAGTAATTGTTGCAGGTTTTAACTACCCAAACTTTGTTTTAAAAGTCCTAGCACTCTGTTTTGGTTTTTTGGGGACACTTCTTCACACTGATTTTATTTATCAATGTGAAACCAAAACTTTTTGCTGATGGAGAGCTAAGAGGTTTTCTTAATCAAAGTAGGTGCAGAATGAATTGATATTGATGAGCTGAGCTACATAAAAGGGGGTGGGGTGGAGTTGTGAGGTCAGAATTTTGATGCAGGTCTCTGCTATTATTTATGCACTGGAAATGATAAAGAAAGAGGGTAGTAGATTTTCTAACTCATTATAGGATATATGGCAAGGTGCTGTAAATCACTGGTATGCATCAGTCTTTTCACCACAGAAAGGAAATTGAAAGTGCTGTAGTAGAGAAAGCACCTCCAGCACTGTCGAGCTCAAGTTGCTCATCATCAGAAACATTAAAGCAGACTCCCAAAATTTTGGACGAAAGGAGCGATATTCAGTGTGGCAAGAAAAAGGATTAAGGTGACCAGGGAACACAAAACTGATCATTTCAAAGGAAATGAAAAGATTTAAGCTTTTTAGTGTAACAACATAGAGATTCAGGTGTGAGTATGTCATTTTATGTCATAGAGACGGGAAGTGGGAAGGGTAGTTGTGGCACAAGAGAAAAGGAATATAAGCTGATCTGAATACATATAGTCTGGAAATCAGGAGCATGTTCCTAACTATCAAAGAGGCAAAGTCTGGATTCCTTTAATCCAAGGAATGGAGTTCATAAAAAGGATCATCACTACTTTTACCTTAGGTTTCATATGTTTATGAAAGGGATTTTAAAATGTGTTGTTGTGATGGCAAGGGGCTGAAGTCAGTCAGTCCTACATTCCTGCCAAAGAGGGATCAGGACCTCCTTTTGTCATTCTTAGGTGCCCGAAGAATTTTCAAGATGGAACTGAGAACTTGAGAGAAACAGGGTGCAAAAGCAGGAAGAAAGAATATGTTGTAAAGTTCGCCTTTGTTTGCATTAAGAAATAAATTTAAAGGAAAATTAATTTCACTAGAATTATTGTGAATTTAGAACTTGATTTGGAGAAGAACTTAAAGGGATTTGTATGCACTCAGTATTACTCAGCATCAGATCTTCAGAAACGAAATCTAAAACAATAGGAATGTATTTGCAGAGAAGACATCTAATTAAATATGCTGTTAAATTATATCGCAGCAATTAATTGGTTGAATTGTATTCTTGGAGCTTATATGAGGTAGTTAAAAGAAGCCTGCAGACAGTTCTGCATTATCCCAGAATACTGATTTCTTTGAACTGCGCATCCAAACCAAGACAACTCCTTCTTCCCTCCCTCCCCTCCCGCCCCCAGATCAGTTCGAAAAGCTTACTTAAATTATGCTCAGAATGCTCTTGTTTCTGGTAGTAAATAACTTAGAAGTATCTTGAAACTTTACTGGCAGCAGAGTTATTTCCTGCCTGCAGAAGATAGAAAGCAAACTTTACTTTTGACACCCTATCATGAGGGAACCGGTAGAGCACAAAGAAGATCCCAGCCGGGGTGGTTCTTGCCTTTCGGAGTACGTGCCGCGGGGCTGACGCCCCTGGGCGTTTTTGATGCAGGAGAAAATGTGTTCAATCAGCTGGTTTTAACACTGTCGCACTGCAAAAACTCTTCAATTTTCGCAGCGAGAAGGAAGACGGCAAAGGACAAATGCCGTAGCGGTTTTGACCTATGTGCCTTTCGCCCACTTCTTTTTGTTTTACTGGGGATTTTTGTGAAGAAGGTAGCAGGCTCCTGAGGCTTCTGGGATCAGGACTCGCCTTTCAGAGGGGGCCCAAGTCCTGCTGGCTCCTGGTGATCGTCTAGTGCGGAGGGAAAAGTGTGTGCAGACTCGCCGAGGGCCGGAGGCTGCCCCCGGCAGAGGGTGCCGAAGCTAAGGGACTGTCCTTGTCCTGTCCACTCCTCGGCGCTGCTCCCCTCCCCTGTGTCGGGTCCCGGGTGACGTTCGGATGCTGGGGAAGGAGGAGGCGGAGGAGGCGGAGGAGGAGGAGGAGGAGGGGAAGGGAGCGCAGCTTCCTCCGCCCCCAGTCGGGGACGGTCCGTTAGCGGGAGCGCAGGGCCGGGACGGCGGTGCCCGGGACAAGTTCGCGGCAGCTCCACCGGAGCCCATTCCGCCCGCAGGCGCTGCTCCCTGCGGGATCTGTGCCGCGGCGGCCGGGCGAGCAGCATGGACCCTGCGGCGGCGGCAGGACGGCGGGAGGCGGCGGGCCGCCTCCTGCTCCTGCTGGCGGCCGCCTCGCTTCTTCGCCTCCGCGCCGCAGGTAAGGAGCGGGACCCCTGGCTGGGGGGTAGGATGCTTCTGCTCTTCGATTAGGGGTGTGCGGGGCGAGGGGAGGCAGGGAAAGCTGCTCCTGTTCCTAGGAGAATTGCGCGTATCCATTTGGGACCAGCGGAGCCGCCAGCATCTCCAGGTGGTGATTCATGTTGGCTACTTTTTCTTTCTTATCTTCTTTCTTTTATTTTATTTTCCCCGTATTTTTCTTTTCCTTTTCTTTTTTCTTTCTTTCTTTTTTTCTCGCCTTCTTTCCGCCATCCTTTTTTTATTATTATTTTTTTAATTATTTTTTTCCCCCTTTTTTTTCCCCCTCGGTTTTTCTTGGCACAATGGAAACCTGATGTTGTGTTCTTTACGAGAGGGCGGGGGTTGGCAGGAGGCGAGGGCAGCTAAAACTTTTACCCCGAGCGCATCCCAGCGTTTCTGCCCCACTCGGGCGGCAGGCGCTTCGTGCCTCCTTTCGGCCGGTTCAGCGCTCCGAGGCTGGTTGGTAGCCACTGAGCGGGGGCAGGGTGGAGGGAGAAAGAAGGAGAAAACAAAGGAGAAGTTCGGGGTTTTGTTGTAGCCGAGAGTAGATAGCAATGAGTGGAGCTTCCTCCTTCACTGCCCGCCCTCCAGCCCTTTCTTCGGAATGGTTATAATAATGTGTTATTATTTGGGACGTTGAGTGTTGCCAGAAATCTCAGCGGGAACCAGGAGGAGATTAAAGTTGAGTGGGCGAGGGGGCAGCAGCCGTGCTGCAGCTCATGGAGGCACGGCGGGGTTTCTTTCTGTGTGTTTTTGGGCTTTAGAGGGTCCCATTTTCTCTGTGTACCTGGCTAACCCTCAGGGACTGAGGAGGTCAGACTCTGGGCTCAGGAAACACTAGGACGCCCGGTTCAGTAAGCTCCGCGATTGTTTTTAGGGCTGAATAAACTGTCCCTATTAAGATCTGACCTTGCGGCGTGGCAGCAGCGGTGCGGCTGCTGAATAGATGCCAGTTTAGTTTATCCGGCATCTCCGAGGGTAGCGCCGTGATTTAGAGAGGCCTGAAGGGAATGTGTGGGGTTGGAGAGCCCCGATGGTGTAAGACACAGTTCCTGTATAAGAAGCAGCTTAAACTTTTTTTTTGTTGTTGTTTTTNTTTTTTTTTTTTTTTTTTTTTTTTTTTTTTTTTTTTTTTTTTTTTTTTTTTTTTTTTTTTTTTTTTTTTTTTTTTTTTTTTTTTTTTTTTTTTTTTTTGGGTTTTTTTTTACTTTTTTTTTACTTTTTCCCTCCTCCACTCGCGCCTAAGTTGTGTGGTGCTTTCGGAGCAGGAAAGGGGAGGCTTAACGTTTTCGTTTTCTCTGGGATGTGAAATGCACTGTCTAGGTAGGAGCTGCCGGATCCAGCTCTTTGATCTTTCATGAAGCCATTCTCTGGAAAATCGCCCTCTCCTCCTCTGCAGCAGATAAACCTTACTCTCAAAGTCCTTCCCGGGAGTCTTTGCCCAGGGACTGAGAGGGCAGATGACAAGGCTGCACCATTTCCATGCCAGGTTTGTAAGCCTTCCCGTTCTGTCCTCACCGGGCAGCGCGGGAGCTCGGCGGGTCAGCAGTGCCTTTCTCCCCCGCCTTTCCTGGCTTTAACTTAATTACCCCGACGTGCTGGGGGACACCGATGATGTCTTTAAGGAAAAACAGTGATGCTGCAGATTAGAGGGGACTTGTTAATCAATTGCACGTTTGAAAGAGCTTTTCTTCCCTTTGTTGCTTTCACTAATCCATTTAGCTCTCCCCGGGAGGTGACAGATGCTTATATTTCCTGTTATTCAGCTCCAGGGTCTGAGGTCTTGCCATTTGTTGCCTTGCCATGAAGGGAGAGGGTCAGCAGAAAGCTAGAGGTCTGGGAGCTTTCCGGGGCGAGAGCAGGAGGCGGGCATGTTTCAGCTCGCGGATTTGGGGTCAGTTCCCGTCGCGTTTATTTTTCCTAGAGCCTTTATTGCTCCCTTTGAAGAGGCTGCCCCGCTGCTTTGCCCCTCCTGCGGGGTCCCGGGCTCCGGCGATCCCCCGGGGCCGCAGGGAGGATGGCGGTCATCCTCTGACGGCTGTGAGAGAAGATGCGGGATTGTCTGTCCCCGTCCCCGCTTTATTCCCTTTACCCTGAGCAGCTCGATCTGTTTTTCGAATGCAACGGGAGGGAGGTGTGCGCAAGTGTCCCATGAACTTCTTTCTTTTCTTCGTTCCTTCGTTTTCTTGCTCTCCGCCGCTGCTCGAGAACACCGACATCAGGCATCTGCCACGGCCTGACTCTCTTTGACTTCCCAGAGCCTCCCCACGGCTTTCTGGAGGGTGGAGGGCTGCGGGCTCCCGGGAACCTCTGCCCGGGCGCTGAGTTGCCCACGGGTGGCGCGCCTGGCTCTGGGAAAACGGGCCGGAAAGGCTCTGGGAGTGTGGCAGCACACCTTTCCTTTAGTCTTCTTTAGTGGGCAGTGTTCTGCCCTGTCCGCTTGTATATGCTCTCAGGAGACATGTCAAGTTTCAACCTTCTCAGAGGCAGTATAAAATCATAAATTCCCATTAAAAGGGTATTTTTTTGTTTTGTTTTGTTTTGTTTTGTTTTGTTTTGTTTTTTAGCTCTACCCCATAAACAGGCTTGTGATAATCGTCTCAACCACCTGTAGAAAGTGTGGATTCACTCTACTTCGATAGGCACGAAGTTTGAGACTCCATTTTCTTCTCTGAATAAGCAGCACAATGGTTGAGAGCCCATAATCACAGCAATAAATTCTTGGGTACTTCTGTTGTTGAGGGGTATTCTTCTGTTTAATTAGATTTGCTTAATGGTAAACAGAGTATTTGTTAATCTACATTTCGTTTAAAGGTTTATTTTTGAAAATGTTATTTCAGCCTTTTCAGTGTTCACTTTTACAATATGCCCAGGTGAGAGGCAGTGTTGAAAATGGTGATGCAAAATGGACTCGACTTACAGACTTTTGCCCCCTTGCCATTAAATAAGAAAGAACATTTAATCAACTGGAAGTTAATGCTCATGTGACTTGAGAAATATGCAGAATGCAGTGTTTAAAAAAAAAAACCACCAAAACTCTCTCAACAGAATGTCTAGGAATGAAAACATAATGGTTACTCATGCCTATGATTTTGAAAACTCTGAAGTTTGTAAACTTCTGCCTAACTTCATAAAAGAAAACCCCTTCTAATTTCTGAGAGTACAATGTTTGTGGAGAAATTAATGCAAGTATGGATTACTTCTGAATGCCTTTAAATGCCAAACTACAGAAAGTGTTAAAATTCTTGAATCTTGTAAGTTGCGTAAGATTTAGCCATAGTTCCATCCTGACTTTAGTAAAAACGATTCAGCTGTGGAAATTGTACACAGGTACATCTGAAAAAAGTCAATACATCTTTGAGTACAAGGAATTTGCTGACAGCTTTTAATAAATTACATTGACCACGTTAACTATTTTTAGGTCAAATCTTAATCAAACCTTTCTAGTCTTAATTAAGTTGTTAGTTTAGTGATGAAGTTTATCTTTGGGTCGCGAGTTGGCACTAAATTTTTTTTTTCTCCTTGAGTGTCTTGATTAAATTAAGCATTTGTAGTGGAATTGCACTTTCCCCCTTAATCTCTTTGTTGCTGTAAACAGCACAGAAATGCAAGATGCTGGAAGAAAAGGAGGAGATGAGAGACAAGGCAAATTAATCCTGTTTAGTGAATTTTCAGTTGTTTGCAGAAAAGCTGATCTTTTTTCTAAACTCACTGCGCTTTGTCTAAGGTGTAAATAGCTTTCAGGCTTTGGCATGGAATTATGTTTGACCACTAATTGGGAAACTGACAATCTTAGTCCACCAACCAGTGAGAAGGAAGAGTAAAAGATAAATACTGAGTTTTGTTTAATAGCTGCGAGAGTCTTCTCTGTAGAAGACTTGTGGAGTCCTTTTCATGGCTTATTTTCAGAGTCTTAAATTCACATTTTAGATTCAATAAATTGTCTTTTAGAAGCACACAGCATCTCAAGCTTTTAATCATACTTCTGATTGAGAGAATTTATTTTAAAAGTATCTTTGTATTTATTTTTTAACATTGCAGACAAAAATATTAAGCAAACTTTCATTTTTAAAGAAATAATAATTCTTTCTATAGATGTTCTCTGTTGCCTTGTGTGGTTGCTCAGAAGGAAGAAATGCTACTTACAGTATTCCATCTAATTTATAGCATCTGTCACTATGTTCTCTGTGCAAAGAATGGTTTGCTATTTAAGTTTGTTTATTCATTGTGAGGCTGTTGCTTTATAAAGGAAGTTGTCATTAGGCTCAGCATGTCTGGAAAGCATGCAAGCACTCAAGTCTTCTAATCCAGTGCCTACAAAGTAGTTAACGCTTCAAAGAAAAGGAACGACAGGATTTTGTTGCACTGAAAAAAGATGCATTGTTCGTTAATCCTACTTTTAGTTGTTACTCCACTAAAGACTGCTACAGCATTGCTAGTAATCATTTGAGACAAACATGGATTTTACTCGAATTATTGTCTTTTCTCTTGGTTTTGTCTAAAGGTAAGTAGTGAAATGTCCCTTACCAGCTTTTTGCATTTACTTTTTCTGGGCCTTTGCAATACACCAATATTCACTTGCAGCATCCTGCTAGATAGTTCTGTTGATGTTTTCCATAGACTTGTCTTAAAAACAAGCTTTTTCTAATGACATCTGTTTGTCATCCTTGGCCAGCTTGGGAAAGGATTTCCACTTCCTTTTCCAAGTGATGCCAGTTGGTGATCTTTTTTTTAAAACTAAAAATGGCTGTACATGACTTTCCAGGCCATAAAACATACTTTTCAAAAAGTCAAAAGGTGGTCTCTTAGGTAAAAATTGTGACTTTGTCTTTTAGATGGCAGTGGGCAAAAGCTTTCATTTAAGGATGCAAACAAATCTGCATTGTATTATCAATGAGAACAAGAAATCACAATAGAAATACATTTCACTAAGTAGTGCACTGTTATTGTGACAGGCATAAATTAATAAATTAATTCAATCAATGTTGAAGACCCTGTGCGAGTATCCTACAGGCATTTCCATCCTTCTCAGCTGGTGTTAAATCAGGCTGCGTGCATCTCCTTGTGCCATTCATTGTGCACATGCATCAACAGTAGCGTGTGCTGCTTCACAAAGCACAGGGAACATACTCCTCTGTGCTGATTGAGTAAGCCCTCATGTATATTGGTGCCTTCTGGTTTTGCTAGAACGCGTGCCTATCTTTGATGGTGAAGAAGAGTGATATAGTAGCTGAGGGAGAGAAGGGTATCACAATATTACTGGTTCTGTAGAAGGTATTTAAAGGATGAGTGTGCCTGTCCCTCTGAGTCCAGAGCAGAGTTTGCTGGCATCTCCTAAAGAGAAGGCTGTGTGGTTGGTGAGGGTGTAGTTTCACATACACCAGAAGCTCTTGGTTTATTTAGTTAAATCAGCAAGCTGGCTCCACTGGAAAGTAGCCATAGAGAAAAAAGTGGAAGAATACATGGACAAAGGATTAGCACAAGAGATAAGGCATTTTTTTTCTTCCATTGTAATGATTTTTGTTGAAGCAACCGGAAGGTGTCTTGTCTGGGAACAGCTTGCAGAAACAGCAAAGTGAAATTAATGGGGAACTGTTGGGGGTCACAGTTTGCCAGAGTATGGTTTTAAAGTGTGAGTAACTGAATCAGAAAATTATATTGGATCCCCAGTTTGCCATTTTCCCCCTGAACAATCCATCAATATCACATGGGAGACACATCTAATGTACCTTTTGGATATGAAATTTCTTTTCAGATATTATTTTAAGACAGCAACAAATAGAATCAGTTGTTTTTTTTTCTTTGGACCAAAAAGCACCATGTGTATAATGTCATACCTATAAAACCTCTACTAAACTTAGATTTCTGTCTTGTATTTCCTTTTTTGGACTTCCTTTTGTATGAATGGCATAAACATTTAATTCTGTAACTCCAGGTTACTTGTCTTCATCCCTTGCCACTTGTCTTCATCAGAACTGCTCTAGGTTGTTCATTTAACAGTTCATCTGGTAAGTATGTTTTCAAGGGGAAGTAGTTTCTATAAATTATTTTCCTTGCTTTTCACAGTTTAACACCTTAACCTTATTTTTTTCCCCCGCGGCATTTTCTATATAAGAATAATGACTTGACTGGTAGTATAAAGAAGAAGTAAATTCTGTAAGAGTTCAAAAATTCTGGAGGCTTACTTTTCAAAACAATCTACTTAACTGTCTAGTTGAATCATACATGAAAATATCAATGGATTAGTTCTTTACCAGAGCAATAACACGGTCACATACTCAATTATTTTGTAGACAGAGAACAGGTAATGTACCACAAAAGAAAGAAAAATTTTATTCATGTGTCCTTAAGTATAAAAATTATGGTTTGAAAATAATAAACTTGATTTTCACTGGTCAGAAACACTCTCTTAAGTCAAATGAATAAACAAACAAACAAAAATTGTTGTATATAACTCTAAAAGTGGAATCACAGCTCTATGAAAGGCAGACTAGTAAGAGTGGCAGGCTGCACAAATGGAAGAGATTGCTTTCTTCCATGCCTGGAACACAATAGATGGATGTCATATCTCTAACTCTGTTGTAAAGGAAACAAAAGATTTTTTTGAAGAACAAAGTTCAGGGACAGAGATAACCCTGCTCCTAGGATTTCCCTGGGCTGTTTAACTCAAAGTACACTCACCTCAGGAGTTGGAGCCATGTTTCACAGGAAAATCTTAACGTTGCTCCTTTTTATTTGAAAGTTATTAATCTTTCACTTCTGAGGCCTTTAACAAGCTGTAATTGTTGAACTTTTTCTTTTGCACATGGCAAGGCATCATTAAAAGAAGTTACCTCCTTCCCCCTCCCCAGCTCTTCATATATATATATATATATATGTAAAGAAATAAAAAGTAAAGAAACAATAATCTGAAACTGGTACAGTAGGTCTGTAAGAAAGCGGTATGATAAGACTGTAATTGTCTGTGGGACCGCCAGTGCTGGCAGAAGGGGTTGCACATTGAGAGACAGAAGGTCTGAGATGCAGCAGTGCCACCTCAGATTGGATGAAGATGTTGCGGGACCTTGTTTGTTTGTCCTCCTTCTCTTTGGAAGCAGAACAAACAAAGGTCTGATTGTATAAGAATAAGATGTCTCTGGAGGAGAAAAGCCGAGAAGGATTGTTCAGGAAACATTAATTCAGTTTGCTTGGATTTGCATAAGAAATTATTTATATGAATATATCAAAAGTATTGTTGAATACAGTAAGGTCTGAAAATGAGAAAATGAAAAAAAAAAAGAAAAATGGTTTTACTTGGCAGTCTTGGACTACAGCAGCTAAGTAACTTTAAAGTAGGTTTTGTCAATCTCTTGTATGAACCAATAATAAATAAAACTGCTTGAAAGCTTAAGATGCCCCAACAAGTATAAAATTTTCTGTGTTATTCATCATCTTAAAGTTTAGGAAGAAGTTACAGGGTATAAAGAGAATGCTGAGGTTTTTTTAATGCTTAAAATGAGAGAGCATGTGTTCTGGAAGATAAGTTAACAAATAGTTTTGCTGTACTTGTTTCTAGTTTGGAAAAGTGACACAGCAGAACTATGTTATAGAAAAAGCCCAATAATAACACTAGAGCTACTAATGTTGTAGCAGCGTATCTGTATATAATAAAATTTATCCCTTCTTAAAAATCCCAAAGTATAAATAGGCATGTGAAGGCTGCAGACAGAGAACCCAAATAAAATATCATATTTTTATTTCAGGCAGTAATCATTCTGTTCTGATTTTTAAATATGTGTTGGTTTCCACATTTTGCTGACAAACTAGAGGCACATTTTTTTAATAAAATGTCCTCTTCACATGTGCTGCCCTGATGTATATTTGCCAAGTAATACAAAACTATGGAAACTGCATATCAGAGAGCTGGCTGGACAAAAATTAACCCTCCAGGATCCAACCTAGTTCTGGCCAGGCTCCCTGAATTGGCTTCCCTCCAGTCCCATGGATGCACCAGCACTGTTGTGGGGAAGAGGCAATAGATGGCTGGGAGGGTGAGCACATGGCAGCCCTGGCAGAGCACCATAAATTGCCATGGAACTTTGTTCTTGGAGACATAAAATTTGATATGCAAAAGTACCAACATAGTTGCGTGAGCTAGAAATTTTAGAGACAATTACACAATATTATTGTAATTGATGGCTATCTAAGATTTGGATTGTGCAGAGTGAAGCTGAACCTGTGCAGTTTAAATAAGAAAATCCTCACCCGCCTTGAAAGTCTAGCCTGCAAACAGGTGTTTGATTAGTTGTCAGATTCTCACCACAAACTGTCTTAGCCATTTGTCTTTGTGTTAGAACTCTTGAATCTTCAGCAGTTGTTGCTTTAGCTGCATTTTAGGAGTCCACTGAGTTTTTCATTGCATTATAGGTAAGAATAGATGATCTTTGAAATTAAAGGTTTTAATAAAACAATGAAGTTTTTTTTTTTTTTTTCAGTACAATAAACAAGGAAATGGACAGAATCCAAGTTTAGTGAAAATTCTAAAGACTTATCAAAGCTTTCTGAATATTCTGTAAGTTGAAAATACCAAGAATCTTGTAGCATCTATCTGTAATTACTCCTTTAGATCTTACAAATTCCTGTGCAGAAATACAGATCATGCTTCTTTTTGAGTAGATGTGAAACATTTTTTTCAGCAAGTTGAAAAAAAAAAAGGGGAAGAAGAGCCTACGGCAGAGAAACCAGAGGATTGCATTAATATAAGAATTTCCTTTACTGGGGAGTGGTAAATTAAAATAATTTATGATACCCTAGGAACTTGGTAGTTGAAGGTTGAGCTTAAACATAAAAAATGTTTTAAAAATTGTAGTTATAGTGGTGGTTAATCATGACTCCTTTCATGGTAGACCAAAGTACCTTACAAAGGGAAAAGTGGTAGTATGTAGATAAAATTGTGAGCTTGAATAGGATCTGAACCAAACCTACATGAGAAAAACATATCTACTGTTGTTTCGATTTTAAAAATAACTGCTTCATAGCTCTGCCTGGAAACAATTTAATACAACAAATTGTTTTTTTAAAAGTATTTCCAGCCAGACCAGAAGTAGTATTTAATAAATACCTTGAAAGGGTGAGTCTGTTCTTTAGACTTGGTTTTGCAAACTCAGTGAATTTGGATGTTTATATCTGAAATTACAGATAGTAATTCAACCCGCTTTTCTAAAGCTGATCTCACATTTATATTTTTTTCTCTGGGTCAGTGTAGAAATATGATTCAGAAATCTGCTCTCTAACAGAGGTAGTAAAGAAACTGTTACAAAGTTCAGTCGTTTTCATGATATTGTCGTTTTCAAAGCAACAGAAAAATCCCAACCATGGTTCTTTCAAATTTTATGTCTAGAGAGCTTTTGGATAATGTTGCTCTTGAGAAAAATATGCATATTCTTGCTAGTGTTTTATTTAAGAACATATCATATGTAGAAAATGTTTTGAAGAGAATCGTGCTAGTCAAAGACAAGAGCGTGCAGAATTAGGAAAGACAGGTTTCAGAAGTTACACTGGTCTGTAATCCAAAGGCCAAATTTAAAGTCAGGAGCATCTTTGATTCTGGAACTTGAGGATGATGTGTTTATGCAGGAAAGGACTGCAAAAACAAAGATGTTGATTTATAGCATATTTTCAGAATTACAAAACCTGGAAAACATTATCTCACTGAACACTTACTATGTCCACAGAGGCAATTATTAGAAAGTCTTAGTTCAGTGTGAAACTGAAGAGTAAACTGGATGCAGGTTTCTTCCTGCAGACAAGACCTTAATGATCAGTGAAGTACTTGTAATGTCATCTTTATTTGTACTAAATCAGTTTGGCATGTGATTTATCATTTCTAGAAATAGAGAAAAATCAAACCTCAATACTGTGGCATTGGGCTCTAGAAATTTTTCAAATGCCTTTACCTCCGTTACATTTTCTAGGAAAATCAAGGTCTCCTGTAACCACAGTATGATTGGGGGGGAAAGTATCTATCTAAAAGGACTTTGAGAGGTTGGATTATTTGTTCTTCAAGACAGAATCCACTTTAGCTGGCATAGCCTGTTCTTCAGAGATGACAGGAGCAGAGATTCAGTGACTTCCACAGCCAGGCATGCAGGCTTAGTGATTACTTATACTTGTTTGCAATTGAAGTGCATTACTTCCTGTTATAATTTATTCTTCTGCGTCCTGTAATTGTACTTGATTTTATTTTTGTGGTTTCTGAAGTAGTTCCTCAAACTTTTACAAAAATATCTCCCAAAAATTATCTTGTCTCCTTGTAGATAACTCTCTGTCAACACCTCCTTCATGACTACTGTTTTCTCAGCCTTTCCTCTTATGTCATATTTTCTGAATCTCATGGTTGTGCTCATTCTTCTCTGCTGGACCTTCTCCAGAACATTTCTCTTGAAGTGTGCTAGCCAAAATGAGTATATTCTAGCTCATGCTGTACCAGGACCAGCTGAAGGAAGTTGGTTCCTATATTTACTGGATGATTTCTCTAATTGAAGTCTAACTCTTTTGTGGCAGGGTGGCCTTGCTTAAGTTCTGATCCAGTCCAAATCTTGCACAGAGAATTGTTGCCAAGTCACTGTTTGGTACCAGTGCAATGGTTTAAGCAGGAAACTTTCTGCCTGTCTTCACTCTACTGTCTGTCTTTATTCCCACCCTCTCCATACCATTTTTTGCTGGTGTTTGATTCCTTCCATTTACTAAGACCAGAATGTTGGCAGCACCTAGCAGCTTGGTGTTGCCTGTGGAGTTCAGTAAGGCAGATACCCATAGCACTGAAACTTGTGGAGCTCCATTGTTTCAGTTAACCACTGACACTTAACTCTAATGGTTTTGTAAGAAGTCATCATTTGCCTCTATATAAAATTTCATGTTTCACCTATAAGAACGTCATAGGGAAGAGCTCCCTCCCGACTAGCACCTTCAGGCTGTCATTCCATAGAGGATAGTAGATGTCATCTTAGGGACCTCAGGAGCTAAACTGCCAGCAGCAGAAAGTCTTGTAACGTGTAAGTAAGTGCTTCTGTGGTTTCTTCTTAAACAACTTGGCTTTCTGTAACTTTCATTTCTATAGCTCTGGTAAGGTACATTTTCATATTGTACTAGATTCATCAATTTGAAATGTAGAGAGTTCATACCTGCCTATTTTCAGAAACTGATTTTTTTTTTCTGAGTTCAGATAAAGCCCATAGGAGACTTTGCAAATGACAGTTTTCTCTCTCTCACTCTTAATATCATGCCTGCATCAATTTAATGGATTAAAATTGTACCCTTTAATCTCGCACTGGGTAATGTATTCCTACTTCTTTTACTCCTCAAAGTCGCATGTTGAGTGAATAATTGCATGCTGCGAGGCCGAGGCAATTAAGTGATTTACTTTAGCTTTGGAATCATATGATATAAATTAATTTCTAAGTGTTAATATTTATGTGAAATAAGTTATGGGTTTAAAATTGTAGAACTGATGTAAGAATAAATAGGTGTAGTTGTCATTGACTCTAGAGGGTTCTCCTCATTTCCTCACCATCATCCCATCCTCTTCCTTTGTCTTATTTTTCTGTTCTTTGATTTAATATTTTTTTCTATAGCATGTTTCTTCTGACATTTGGATGTTTTGTTGTTTGTTTTCTTTCTGACTAGTTCTTTGCCCACTAAATAGCGCTTTAGATCTTAGGAATTCACAGACATGCTATGGTTGCCTACTAATGATAGAAAGTATTCATTGATCCACAGTGGCTCTTCCTAGCTGTCTGGAAAAAAAATATTCCTGGACAGCAGGTAGGAAAAATGACTCCAAAGAGATAATTTTCTGTGACTGAGCAATTAACATGCTCATTTGTAACTCAGGTTGCTTGAGAAGCTGCTGGTATCAGCACCTGTATTTGTATTAACATGAAATAGAAGACCAAAGCTGGTAAAGAGTGGTATGGGAAGAGGCTGGTGTGGATGGACATGTCTGAGCAGACCATCTGGATTGTGATTCGGTTTATGAGGAAAATAAATATCTCTGGGGTGCAGAAATTAGGTTAGGGTTGTAAGAATATGTGACAGCAAGTTTAGGAAAGTTTAATGTGCTCGTGAATGTGGAGTGGCAGAGAATTGGAAACTTCAGCTGCTGCAGTACCACCATGGCTGCAGTGCTGTCTTTTGGAAAGTCTTACCTTACACTGTGGTTACTTTTTCCTTCCTCAGGATGTACAGTGTAACAATGGCCATGTCTTTCACCCTGCCTGTATAGCATGCTTTACTTAGAAAAAAGAAGGGAAGTGAAATTTGGTCTGCTGTGGTCGTTAGGCCATTATTTCAAATACCATGTTGAATTTGAAACACTCAAAGTGAATAGAGGTGTGAAGGAAGTTTTTATTCTGACCCTTCAGGAACCTTAGTAGTGTAGAAAAAACAATGGACTCTGCTTGTTAGGAAAAAAAAATGCTTTGTTTTTCTGCATGTTAAAACCATAATTGTGAAATAGTGAAAATCATTACATCCTTTACTTTATTAATATATAAAAACTGTGTGTTTTTTTCCTCCCTCTTTGCTGTTTTTCCTATTGTGGGGATTGGTTTCCCCTCACGCTTTTAAGTCTTTTTT
>VXBN01002722.1:25241-68026 GCA_013397395.1 Sinosuthora webbiana | reverse complement strand
CTCTTTGGTAATTCTGAGTCAGTTGGGGCAGTCCTAGGCTTTTCTGTGCAGAGACTGCCAAGTTTTTACAAAATATGTGGTGGTTTAGAGATTTAGATACATATCCAAAAGGGACAAGATTTGAGACCTCCAAATGTCTTTAATTTAAAACCATAATTTGGAAAGGATCTTTCCTGAGTCCCAAGAGGAAAAAGGCCAGTACTTTCATTTACACAATTAGTCATCATTCTCTTCACCATTATGGTTGCTCTCCCTCCTGGAAAGGCTACAGTTTGTTTTCCTGCCTTAACAAAAATGAGTTCAGTTGATTTAATGTTCTATTTCACGATGAAGTGTCTTATCTAGGTCATAGTTTAGCTGTTAACAAGATATTTATGAAGTGGTAAGAATTCTCTGCTCTGCAGTGAGTTTAGTCTCTAGAGTGGGGCAAAATTCTGTTTAACTAGCAAATAAAGTAGTTTAGCTTCAAATTATGTCAAGGTTGACTGCAACAATTTTAATCTTTTCGTAACCCCCTAAATATGTTTAGTGTCTGGAACTGCTCAAAACTTCAGTAATTTGACCTCTGCTATAGAAAAAGCATTTCATATAAATTAATATTGTAAGTAGCTATCCAAGGAAGGGATTTTTTTTTTTTATTTAGAAACCAAGTTAATACTTTTATAGTATGTGCAGACTGTAAAACATAGCTAAAGACTAAGAACATATTCCTGATCTCGCTTTTTTACTAGCTTATCAAATACTTGTTTTACTGGCTTATCAAATACTGTGCTAAATCCTTGTAAGTATTTGAAACTGGTATTTGTGATATTTGCTTGGGATTGTTTTGTCTGCCATGTAACAGTGTTATCAGCAGATATTTCCCTGATTTCTGTATAGTTATTGGTGTTAAACATGATTGCAGCCATAGTGGTGAAGGCACAGGCAGTAGAAATATTTGTGTTATATGTGTTTCCCAGACATGCAGTATAAATACCATCTTTTTAAAAGGAATTCTACATGAACCACTGCTTCACCATAAAAAGTTGTGAAAACAACTTTGGTGTTTCATTTATGTCTATTGAACAGCAGTCATTTGTTTCTGTCTCTCATGTTTACTAAAAGAATTGTATGTGAGTGAGCCCTTCTCTCCTCAGTTGTGCATCAGCAAACCTTATGTCAGGCATGATTTGTGATGTATTGAATTTTCCAGTAAATATAGACTAGCATTTACATGATAAGTGAATAATTAGTGACTTATATCCCTAATTCATTGGCCATGTTTCATTAGCTCCAGAGTGCCACCCCAACTCTGTGGAAATAGTTCTAATTTGATTCTCTAAGTCTAAGGAAACTTAATTTTCATTGTATTTAACTTACATGGACAGCCATCGAGTCCCTGTTTCTGGCTTCATCTAGACAGGCAGACCTTTGTAGAGTGTAGTGTAGAAGAGAATAGTTGCTTTAGTCTCCTTTCTTATTTTATGTTTTCATTTGTATAATTATACATCTGAATGAAAATAAGTCTTCAAGAGGATTTGTTTTCCTGATTTATGTGTGTTTTTGCATTAAGTTGGTTTACACTGTAAAAAAATCCTTACACTGCAAGGTTTTTTTGAACTGGACAACAATGAAACAGAACCATTTAAAGACAAACTTGACTATGTCTCCATGAGACTGCTTGGTTAAGGAAAAATGTGAACCATGACTTGTTCATACCTAAGATCCCGCAAAACTGCTTGTGCAAAAATCCATAGACTAGTCTACCATTTCTCCCCCGAACAGCTGTCTGCTGGGATGAACTTTAAAACATCTGGTTTCATGAGCATATTTTCCACTTTATTTTACTTCTAAAACAGTTATCTTCCAGAAGGATTGAAGACATTAATTTGTCTCTCATGTAGTGGCATTATAAATTACATGAGGAGCAGTGCTGTTCTGGAAGCAGTCTCTACCTTTTGTATAAGATAGACAAACTTTATTAATTAAGGTAGCATTTATACCTCTTTGATAAAGGTAATTATGAGTTTTTAACTCTGTAAGAAACCATATTCTCTTGTGAACATAAAGTGTTAATTTTTTTACTCAAATAAAAGATTTTAAAAAATAAAACGTCAGATCTAAATGATCAAAGTATATCTTTATAAACTTTGAACTGAAAAACTTGCCAGATAGGCATTTTTGTGTTACTTCTGCATCCATTAGTGTTCAGCATCTAAAATGGAACAGGGAGTCTCATTTCACTGACACAGTCATAACTGTTGGTGGTATCTCCTTCTGTAGAATCAGTGACACATTCTGAAACTCCTGTTGCCAAGGCAAACAAAATAATGAAGGCCATTTAATTTCAAAATTTTATAAGAAAGTGAGATAGTCTTGTTTATGAGAAAAATGAGGCAGAAGGACAGGGTGTGAAGTGTGCTGAGAGCAGAGAAGTTTTAGTGCAAGCAGGAGTTTCTGTACAGTGTGCCCATGCGCACGTGGCACCAGACTGATTGTGATTGTGCATTTACTTAAAATGTTTAATGGAGACCTTGCCAAAAGTCTGTGGAGAGAAAGTGAAAGATCAAAATGCTATAATAGAAGCTATTTGTCAGAGAATTCCTCTTGTTGATTTGGATTCAACTAGTCAAGTAACTAGCTTGCTTACATTTTTATCCAATGAAATATAAAATCTAAGCTCTTACTGCATTAACATATCCTGGTATATGCATACCTTACTGCATTTAAGCAACTTTGACTAATTTCTGTGGTTCATTCTTAATGATTACTTGTTAAAAGGAGGAAACAGAGCACAGCATAAATGACAAATACTTAACAGCATTTTATGAACAAGCAGTGTCATGAACAAGTTATTATCAACCAGAATTGTAAAGAAACATATAAAAGTCTTTTTAAAACAGAAAGTATAGAAGAAAATTAGGCATTTCATATCCTGATGGAAACCAACAGCCATTCTAAAGTGGCTGAATTTCACATTATCTCTATAATGGGTTTATTAGAAGACAGGAAAATGTACATGAACAGTTGAATAACTGACTTACGGAATCATTGTGACTTACATTTTTAGTATATCTTTAGAGAAAATTAGTATTTTTTAAATTTATATCAGTGAATAGAAAGGTCCTGTGATAGTTCATTAAAATAATTTGGGAAGTGGGAAAAAAAAAGCAAATTTCACAAGGCATTTTTATTTTAATGGCAATTCCAGCTTCCTTCTTCACAAAGATGGACTTAAAATACTTTATCTACTAGATTTGCATTAGTGGTTATTCTATATGCCATCATTCACTCAAGTAGCAAACTTTTAAAACCCTTCTGTGAAGGACAGTCTTCCAGGCTTTGGAAGACACCAAAATTTTTGTAGGCATAGGAGGTGTGATTGGGTCTGAAGGAAGAAATTGAGTAGTGGAGAGTTTTTTTAGGCCCAGAAAATGTCATCCAGACACAGCTGGTGTAGAAAGAGCTTGCTTGGAATAACTCTGTGTATGTTTTTTTGGGTTTATTCATAGTTGTGGTGGTTTTTTGGGTTTTGGTGTTTTTTTGTTTTTTTTTTTTTTTTTTTTTGGGGGGGGGGGNTTTCACAGCACAGTAGTTATTGAGATTTGTTTTTACAGGATTCACCTTGTATACAGAAACATCCTGAACCTTTTAATTTTTTTGTGGTTTTGGTTTTTTTGTTGTTGTTGTTATGGGGGGCTTTTTTGTTCATTTGTTTGTGGGGGGTTTTCTTGGGTGGGTTTTTTTTTTGTTTTGGTTTGGTTTTGGGGGTTTGTTTGTTTGTTTGTTTGTTTGGTGTTTCTTTTGCTTTTTGCATTTTATCTTACAGAAGAAACTGCACATCTTTAATGTTAGTGGTGGAACAGTTCATTTTCTCAAAGTGAATTTTAAGACAGTGCTGACCACAGGAGTCCCAAACATTGCCAGGGCATTATGTCTGCACTTACTTTTTTTCCCCCCCCTCATCCTTTATTCTTTTTTATATGATTGAAGAATGCAAAGGCTGATGCTGGCTACAAGGTAATACTACAAAAAGTGTAATGCTCATCTTTGTATCACCTGAAGATTCTGTTGTAGTCAGTGAACTTTGGGTGTTCAGTGAGGGTGTTATTAAAGAATTTAGACTGTCTTAGACTTGACCGATGATGTTTTGTTGTCTTGAAGATGTTTTGGATTAGAAAGTCTGTGTTCAAGCAAACTGGCCTTCCCTTGAAACATTATAGTTGTAAATAGCAACATTCCTCTTGTGTCTTATCAAAATACAGGAAATTATTTAGACTTGTACTTTTGCATGTTTTCAAGATTGCTTCCTGATGGATTTCAAGGTATCCGTTGTTTTTATTTTCTTTTGTTTTTCTCTTTTTATTAACTTTTAGTCAAATGATGGCTGAATTATATTGTTTGGATTGCTTGATTATAGTTTATACCCATTCATTATTTGCTTTGTTTTGTTTGTTTTTTTTTTCCAAATGTAAATCAGAAAGGTGGGATATTTTAGACTACTAATAGTCTAGGGTATCTTTATGAAGGCAAACTGGTTAAAATGAAAGAATGAATGAAAGAAAGTTTAAAAATTTTGCCTTGTGTGTCTAATTAATACTATCCTGATAGATATGTTAATAGATGTGTTTATCTTTATATATGTAGAAGTGTATATAAATGACATATAGTCTTCTTTAAAAAATTTCATTTGCCTAAATTTCTTTTCTTCTGGCTTAGTTTAGTAGTGTATTGTCCTATACCTATTGATAGAACTTGATTTTGCTTTTTATCTCACTGGGACAAGCGTCACTGGAAATTTTGCTCATAAATCTGCTTTAATTTACAGCAGTTTGCTTATCTTCAGGTTGATCTCTGTATTTTTACTGAGGGAAGGCATTCTGAGAGTGCTAGGAGCAGTAAAATACACAGCCCAGCCAATGGTCGTTTGTGGGGTTTTCCTTGACAGACTGGATTTATAGTGTGGACATCCTGAAGAGGCTGATGTTCAGTTGTGATATGGACAATAGAGAAAGGAATAACAGAAAATGAAAATAATTGAACATTAGTTAGGCTAGACACTGAACAGGAAAATATGCACCATTTGGGGAAAATTAGGGTTGGAAGGGACCTCAATTCCTCATGGGATCCCGGCCTCAAAGCAGGGCTAACACTTCTGTGGCTATTTAAGTTAAATCACCAAAGAAAAAGCAGATATCACTAAGGCATTTTTCATTTTTCTTGACAGTCCTGCTTTACAGTGTCTTTCATATTTCCTTTTTTTGACTCTGCAAGAATCATATGTAGAGTTAAAACAAGTATGAGTGAAATTTCAACCTGTAACGCTTGATTGCATGAGGACTGATTTGACAGCCTGAGGTTGCCATCAGCATTTAATTTTTCTATTCATAATAGGAACAATACTCTGAGTCAGTGGAGAGTGGAGATCTTCATTATTTACTGCTTTGAAGATGAGGTTATATAGCTGTAATTACTGATAATACCTGACCTAAGCCCTTTCCCTTTAACACGCAATGCATAATTTTGTGATTTCTTTTATTTGCATTGTATACTTTAACTACATTTGAAAAAGAGTTTTAAAAGTGTTGTCTGGCCTCAAGAACTCTTTTTTGTTTAAACAACTGGTCTATTTGATTGTTCTTGACCAGCACAATCTGAGCTGTTACTATATTTTCCTAATACAATTTAGGTGAATGCCTTCCTAGCTCCTCTGTTTCTCTGACAAATTTGAAAATGTTTTCAGGTTTATTTCTTCACTCCTCAGCCTTTTAGAAGAGTTCTCCTCTGCCCTTTTTCTGTGATCAGCTGACAGTGTGTAAAGTTGTGCAGTTCAGAGTATAAGAACAAAAGGGAATGACTTCTTTGCATTTCATTAAATGTGTGATATTGTAATTGTTGTTGCATTTTGCAAATTTGGGAAGCATTACATTGTATGCAGTGGCCAAATTTGGCCAAAATTTTCTGACTTGGATGTTTGAAATTACTTGTAAAATTTATGTAACTCCAGAAATACAGAGTATCTTCAGCTTTCTTCAGAAAAGAACACATGCTTTTTAAATTTTAAAGTATTTTTATGGCTTTTACTTGTATATATGTCACAGCATACTATGTACAAAAAATATTCTTGGTAGAGGACTGTACTCTGCATAAAAGTCAGTATTCATATTCCCTCATCAGAAAGATGGCTCAGTTCCAATATACTGTTGTAACTGTGACAAGCACATAAATTAAACACAGAATATTCTTTTTTCTTGTGTATTTACAGTGTCATTGTTTTGATATTGATTTTTCAACTATCTTTTGCAGCAAGGCCCTGGATTTTAGCTTTGAGTATTCAGGCTCACTTGGAAACCTGTCTTGCTGATTCTTGGCCAGTTAATAGTTCCAAGCGGATGCAATTTAATAANTTTTTTTTTCCTGTCTTAAAGGGTAGTATTTTTTCAATAATTCAAACTTTCAGGCATGTCATCTGAAAGTGTAGCTTGCTCTGAAACTTCCCTGTGCAGTGTATATTCCCAGAAAGAAGGCTTTCTGTATATACAGGAAAAAGAACATGAACAGGAACCTGTGGACAAGTTGGAATGGCAAGAATGTAGTGCACAGTAAAGATGTCTGTTTCTTCACACTGAAATATTGTTTAAACACATTTCAGGAGTTAAATTATTTCATGGCTCCAAGGTCTCCTGGATGGCTCTCTGTATCTCTCTCTAGTGGCCTCCACTTTTAATTATTGGAGAGTGGCAAGAGGTGTCTTTGAAATAGAAAATTATTAAGCCTTTGCTGAGATGAAAGTTAAATGTGATGAAGCTTGTAGGCTACTAACTGAACTTATTTGTACTTGATTTTGTAAAGATAATTCAGAGTAGTGCTAATTAAGTCTGTTATAATGTTTCGAAAATACTGGGTGAAAAGTTTGTTCATGTGTGAAGATGTAAATTCTTAACAACATTTTTTCAAATTTTGGGCAATCATTAGCCTGCATAGCCTGGGTGCTTGTCCTTTATACTTTATTTTAAAAGTTCCTTTAGCCAGTGTTCAGTTTATTTCTGATTTATGTATCCTTTTTGTTATTCTGGAGTTATTTTGTTATTCTGCCCCTTGTTGTGGGTGTTGGCTGGGAATAACTGCCAAGCAGTGGCACCAGCTGTCTGCACTGTGAAGAGAGAAGAAGGGAGGGCTGAAGATGTCCATCTCAAGTTTGGTTTGGTTTATGTTGCTGTCTTCACAGCTGTTCCTCAACACCTTCAGTTCAAATTGCACCCTTCCTCAAACAGATGACAGAAGTGTCTGGCTCTGGGGTGGGGGTTGCCCACAGCCCTGTGCCCAGCTGTGCTGGCTTGCTCTGTGCCTGCACAGGTGCCTGATTCCCCTGAGAGAGAAAGTGAGCTGGGTGGGTCCAGGTGGCCTGTGAGGCACTGACTTCTGCTACCTCAAGGATTTCACTAACCTGTTGCCCCTTTTGGCACCTTTTTTCCTTATCGTCAGGTCTGTATTTCAGTACTGTGACAAAATCTTAGACCTTACACTTTCCAGTCTTGCTCCCCTTCTCTAAGAGGAGGAGCTGGCTGTTCTGCAGTAAGATGCCCAGCAACTCCTTGTTATAGATGCTGATATTTGTGAGCTAAATTGTCAAGCATTGCTTAACATTTAGCAAGCAAATATTGTCTTCTTTCCTAATCCTTGGTGTTGTGCATATTTCAGAGTTCTATATGAAGATGTATTTCCTTCTTCCAGAGCTGTCCCTGTGATGATGGATGGGTTATCTTGGGGCAGAAAGCCAGTGTACGTACAATCTCCATTTTGCTTAGCAGAATTGGTCTGATGACATTTTCATGCAGTCCCTTCTACTTTTCCCTACCTTCTTCTTCTCCAGCAGCCTGGTTTTCCTCATCAAAAGTCAGTTTATAGGTTTGCCAGACTAGCCCATATGTATCTTCAATCAGCCTGTGCAAGATAATGGCTCAGCTTCCACTTCTGCCTCAGTTAGTTTATCCCAAAACCAGATCTATAGATGCCAAAAACTGCACCTGATCATGTGCCATTTCTGTAATTTTACTGAGATTTAGTACAAATTATTTTGCCATTAGAGTAACTTAAGTATTTTTTTAACCTTTTGTATAGTTCACAAGTTTTTGGCATGTTGCTGTTAATAAAAAGAACTAATGGTTACGTATATGTCTGATTTATCCTTTTATCAATTCTTATACTCCTATCAATTTATCAGTTGTTTTATTTGCAGTCTCTAGTAGATACCATGCTTATATCTAAAAGAAAAAAAAACCCAACCCTACATAAGTAAAGGAATTTTTGAAAGTCTGTGCTATGTATTATTTCTGGCTATTTCCTGCAGTACTGCGTGTGATAATTTCACGTTGGCTGGGAAAAGAACCCTAGTAAATATTCCCAAAAAGAGGTTTTCTAGTTGATTTGTCTTGATAGATTTCAAGAATTAGTCACTCTTTAGGAAAAGGATTGTTTGGTTTTCATTTTAGAGAGAGAGTGAGTTAGGATCTTGCTCTTTTTTTTCCCTGGTGATTTTTACACTACTGGTTATCAGAACAATGGTTTGATTGACATTTAGTCTATATATGTGACCTTTGGAAAGAATTTGAGAGATTCTTTTTCCCTTGTTCTGTCAGTGTTTCATTTCTCCCAGCTGTGTAGTAAATGTTTAACTTGAAGTGTGTGGGAATAGTGTGTCCACACAAAATAGCATTTCAGGATAATCTCTGTTCCAGAAAGCTTTATAGTCTCACCTTAATTTTGGCATCCCATTTCCCATAAGTAGAAATAGACCATGGCCTACTTAACTTTATCTGAATTTTTAGCAGTGCAAATGGTTTCGCTGCCTTTTCCTTTTGGTTTGTTGCCTTCAATGGTTGTTTATTGTACATAGCAGCAAACACATTTCAGGACACCTTTGTTCCTTCTGGTCTCCTGATGCACTTCTCAGGGTGCTTTGATTCCGTGTCAGCATTAGACTAGATATGCACTGGTCCTATGTATTTTGTTTCCTTTTGGAAAGGTTCTCAGGTGGGGAAGAAAGGAAGATGCACATCAAATTCTGCGCTCTGCTGACTCAGGCACTTCTTTGCTCACAGCCACAGTGTGTTCCGCAGAGCATTCATTCCCCATGATGCAGAGAGATCAAGATCACACCTCTCTCCTGTGAATTGGGGCTGAGGCATTTACATTGCCACAGTGGGCCACATGAAACATTTCAGGACTCAGCTAAAAAAAATACATACTGGGTAATAATGTGTGACTGTGGCACTATGTTTCTCATCATATGTGTGGATGAAGCTCTTGTAGCAGTGGCCTGTCTTCAGAGTGGTGGAGGAAAGGGATGCAAGTGAGCAAAGGAGCCCTTGACGGTAGATGCTGATTTTAAAATCAGCTGTTTTTCTTGTTCCAATCATTAGAAAAAGTGTGATTGACCATTTATTAATGGTCTGTTTTTCGCCATCTTCCCCACCCTTATTGTTAGGAAGGGATTAACACCTAACAGATTCTTAACAACAGAGTTACTGTCAGGTTTTTATCACCATGATAATCAGGTTTCTTTTCTCCTGATGAACTTCTAGCTGCAACTTGTAGTTTCAGTGCAGTGCATTACACAGCAAATAGATCAAGTTGTCCATCACCATAACAGTTAGACAATTTGAAAGGAAGATTCATTTTGTGAATTCTGAAGAACTTCGTTTGCTGGGCTGTGCAGTACTCTACAGAAAACAAAATATTTTGCTGTGGTGTTTTTGTGAAGGGCTGGTTCTACTCATCAGAGACTGTCAGGCCCTCCTGTTAGTAGTGCAAGAGATGGAAGAGTGCCCTTCTCTCTTGTTTGACAGGCCATCATTTGAGGCTGGGAGTTTTGCCAGCTAGTGACCTAGTGTATCCAGTTTCTAATTTGGGTGAAACATTATTGAGAAGGTGGTGGCCTGACAACTCTGGCATTTCCTGGGGTTCTCAGATTACTGTGACACCATGTGATTGGTTTTTCAGGCACTCTCAGTTGAGTTGAACCGTTTTTACTTCTTGTTCTGCTGGGAGTTTACCTGTGACCTGCAGACTGAATTACTTTTTAAAATTGTTTCTTACTACTTATTAGGTTTTTTGTTGAAGTTTTTGGGAACTCAAGAGTCTTTATGTGTAGATGCCTAGTACCTTACATTCTAAAGAGAGCCTTAGAGGAAGACATTTAGCACCGCTAACCTTCTGGGAGCTCAGACTTCTCTTTCACTGTTGTGTGGTTTGAGCAGTACATACAGTGAGCTAGATGTTTTTGAAGGATGAGATTCTTCCATCACCTCTTGGAACATTGTTGATGAGTTATATGATGAGTCATGACGGAATGAAATAGCTTAATGTTTATCTAATAGGTCTAAATGAATCTAATTGTGTTTTGGTTTTTTTGTTTTGTTTTGTTTTGTTTTGTTTTGTTTTGTTTTTCCTGAAGATCACTTGAAAATGGGAAAAAAATGTAGGTGGCCATAGAAACTTAAAGCAAGGATGTTTTGTGGTATTTCTCTGGGTTCTTCTCTGGGTCTACCTAAGCTTTCAGATGATGACCATCACCCTCTCTTCAAAAAAGGCTACAAAATAAGGAAAAAGCTTGTCAAAAATCTGGAACCAAAGCTTTGTTTTTAAGAGAGGTGTTTGGAATTGGTGATGATTCATGCTGACTGCCAGTCTGAGGCCAGATTCTCTTCCTGGGATTTAAACATTTCACAGGGAAGATGATCTTGGGTTCATAAACTGCTTATTGCATTCCTGACTGTAGTAAAGAAAACATTTAACAGAACAACAAAAGTTTTTTAGCTTAATATAGGTAGCTTTTCTCATTTTTTAAAGCCATGATCATTACCTATTGTATTTTGAACCCTAGTTTCTTTTATATTTCACATTCTTACGTATTAAAATTTTTCTTGTTCTGCTTTGAAGGTGTTTTAAACAGAACTCTTAGCAGGTTTCATTTAGTTCAGAGCAAATAGAATGGACATTTTATTCTTGCCTTTACTGACCTTTGCTTTTATATAAACCCTGTAGCAAAAGTTGGCATAAATGAGCTCAAGAAAGTTATACATCTAAGTCGCTTGGCTGGTCCTACTGATTAGGGTCAAACATCAGGCTTGGAATTCTGATAATTTATCTGAACAAGAGCCATAAAGTTTATCTTTAACCTTAGTGAAAAAATGTTATCTTTGACAACAAAGCAAACAAAGCATTAAAGATTTTCCTAAACAAAAAGAATTGAAGTGTGCCTTCATCTGTTTATTTAATCAAATGAAAATGAATTAATCTCCATTTTCTTATGTTCCTAAGAATTTACAGTTGCTTAACAGTAGTAGAAGTAGGATTGTTTTTATTGACTTGTCAAGGCAAAGAGCAGTTTTCTTATTTTTTTTTGTTTTCTTACGGACAACTATGATATGGAAAGGCTGTGATCAAAAGAGATTTCTATTCAGCACCAAACTAAGGTTTGGCTTGGAAAGTGGTGCAAGTAATGCTGCACATGTAAGGAATGGTAAGCTATGTCTTCTGTTCTTTACTTGGATACCAAAACTGCATGAGGCAATGAATGTGTCCCAGCCTGACCAGGCTGTATGACATGACTCGACGTTGCTCTGTTTGTTCAGCTAGCTGCTCTGTCTAGTGTGCAAATGAGGCACCACCTATACAGGACATGTGTGGCTTGCCATTCAGGAGGGAGAAGACCTTTAGAGAGGACATGTGCAACTCAAAAACAGGAGCTCCTTGTTTCCATCCCTGTTGCCTGGAGGGGGTTTCTGCCTCCCCTGTCAACAGTGTGTAGAGTCAGTTTTATCTGTCTGTTGCATTATTCATAAGATGTGCATGCTCCTTCCTGTGGCTGATGCATTTCATCTTTTGTTGCAGAGGCAACATACAGCCCTAAGCATATTAGCCACATGCTTTAAGGACTTCAGGCTCTAGAACCTTAGTAAAAGGATTTAGTTTTCTCTAATGATTCGCATATATTTTGTTGGAAAAACACAACTCAAAATACAGTTGTATAAGAGACATTCAATTTACTGCTTTGTACAAATTCTTAGGGAATTATTAAATTTCTCCCCCTAGCCCTCCATCACAGGAAGAAGGTGTTGTAAAAATGTTAGCATGAGTAGACTCTAAACCCACTTTTTTTCTAAGCACAAAACTACTTCATGAGCATTGCTTCTGAGATGGATCAAGAATTTATGCGTATTTCAAATCCCTATTTTTAAAATTATTGTTGTGTAGAAATAGAATTATGGATGTGTTGTTTGTAAAAATCAGAGCTCCTGGGTAAGTCTGATGCCCGATATAACCATCAAAACATTCTGGTGTAGGGCAAAAAAGGATTAATAACACAATGCATAGTCTGGACAGTAAACATGCATTGGTCTTTCTGCGTGTGACCTGCTGAAGGTATGGATTGTTTATGTGCTCCAGACTAGAGCACTTTTGTGGCATAATGTGAAGGATTATATAAAGGCAGGAAGATTATATAAAGGCAGGATCACATCATAGCCTGCTCCTATACAAGTTCATACAGAATTGGTAAGTTTAATTCTTAATTCCGTTGTGTTTGGTTTGTTGTGATTTGGTGTTTTCATTTGGTTTTTGTTTGTTTGTTTGTGGTTTCTTTTGGTTTTTTTGTTGTTGGGTTTTTTTTCCTTCAAGCCACCAAGGCAATTGTTTGTGGCTGTTCTGACCAGGTATTTTCAAAATCTCTTCTGCAGAGTCTTTCTCTGAGTCTTGTAGCTATTGTGATGTATTTTTATCTTTATGTCTTGGTCTAATCTGAGGATGAAACAGCACAATATCATTAAATTAGAGCTAGTGGGTGCTGTCTCATCTGCAGTGGAACAGCTTTCCAGAAAGAGAGGAGGAGATGGCAGAAGAGGGCATTTCTGTTCCTTCTGAAAAGTCTGTGTGAAAAACAGATGTATGGTTAGTACTCTCCTCCAGACCAGTGAGCTCTAACATGAAGTTATAGTTTCATGTTCAGGATTTCAGTTTGAGGAGGAAAAACAGAGCCCAGAAATTTCATATAATTTAATATGTTGCTACGACTACTGGCAGTTCATTTTAAGTCAGAGGAAGAGTGACGCATTTTAATGGATTTTCATCCAAACCCATCAGTGTAGAAAAATTATGTAGAGTTTTGGTATTCCTATTCTCTGAAATGGGATTTTTTTTTTTTTTCTTCCATTTTTTGTTTTCCTTCAGTGGCAGAAGACTTGCTCTCTGAAAGGATGTGCTTCTCCACAGTGAGTCACCATCCCTGCAGGTATTTAAAAGACACGTTGATATGCCACTTAGGGGCATTGTTTAGTGGTGGACTTTGCAGTGCTGGGTTAACAGTTAGACCCAATGTCCTTGAAGGCCTCTTCCTACTTTAGTGATTCATTGATTCCATGATACATTAGCATTACTAGAAAAATATAGGTGAATCTTTTGATTTGCCAGTGGTGTGGTACTGGAAAATTATCTGTTTTCTACAGGTGATGTTGAGCTGAGATCTCAAATGGTGATACTTGTAGCAGAAGTAATATTTAGACTTCTGTTTTATCTATTTATTTTGTAATACTTTTTGTTATATACTGTGTAAGAGTTGATGATCCTGAAAAATAATTGATCCTGTAACATACTCTAAAGCTATTTTAAAAAACAACAAGGCTTTCAGTAACAGAAAATAGCAACTGATTAGGCAGACCAAAGCTTGATTTTGCTGCTGGTTTGACCTAAATTCAGACTGAATGAGAGCAATATTTCTGAATGAAACCAGAAATCTGCTTATGCATTAGTTACCCAGCCTCTAATTTAACTCTCACGGAAGCCTGGAAGTTTGAAATGAAGTATGTTACCCAAAGGAAAACAGGTTATGGAGAGAAATGATATGTAGTAGAGCACAACTGTGTTTGCTGGGGCTGGGCCAAGTAAAAAGTAGATGCATGTCAGGACTGATTAAAGAATTCCATATTGTAAAAGTATGGTATTTTAGGATGATAATGGAAGGATGAGAAAATCATGAAAAGAATGCAGTTGGACAGAGCATTGTTTTGTTTTAATCAATTCTAAGTCTAAAGAAAAACAGAATTGCAGCAGGATAAAAATAACTTTTTTTTTTTTTTTTTTTTTTAAGACATGCTTTCAAGTTAGTATAATTTAAACTCAGACTATTTTAAATTATATGGTGTAGTATTTATTTGCCTCTTACACGAAAATAGCATGGCAGTGGAGATGATGGGGATGGATGCAGGAAATCTGGGGACCATCTGAAGGCAAATGTTAATTTTTTTTGTAATTATGCGTTCTCTGTAATAATAAAAGACTTCAATATTCCTGCATGTAAAATGAAAGCAGCTGTCAGAAACAAATGTCTCTTTAAAAGAAGCCATGAGTAGTATTATTCAAAACATACTTTTCGTAGGAAAATTAGAAGAACTAGCACTGACCTGTGATTACAATAGAGGTGTTACCTTTGATTTGACATCTGCATTCAATTCCTTAACCATCCTGGGGGATTTTTTTCCTAGCAAATCACTCCTTTTTTAATATTTGTTCCTTAAATACAGGTAACAGGCAACTTAAAGCAAAACAAACCAACAAAACCAAATAACAATTATTAGAAAAATTAAAGCATTTTTATTTATTAAAAAATGAGAAATAAATTTTACTAAAAAGGCCACATTTAATGCCAGTCATTCCAAAGGATTGTAACCAAACTTTAGCCTAAGTTTCTACAGGTGTTTTTTGCTGAATAGGGAAACATAGTTAATCATCCTAGGAAGATCATGTATTTCTGTGTAAATTAGAATATTATGGAAAACACCAAACTAGAAAACAAATCAATTTCTCTTAAATGTACTTTTTAATATTTTCTTATTACCTCAGACAGCCAATGTATTCAATTCTGTCAAGTTTAATGCTTTCAGGATGTCAGTGCATGTAATTTCTTCTTCTATTTTTGTATACTTTGAGGACTTTGGACTGTATCTGTTCCTCTGTAACAGAACGGCTTCTTACATTCACTCATTTGCTGCACTATTTTTCTTAAGTAGTGTCTTCAGTGAATCCAATATCTAAATGCAACATTCTACTCATGATCACTTGAAAAAAGGTTTTCCAAATACAACCCATTTGTGTTCTTTCTCACTGTAGGTTTGAGGGTTTCAGAAGGAAATTGTATTGGTAATACAATTTGGTAATACAAGGATTTTGCTTTCCTTGCTGTATAAATCAACAAGTTTTTTAATTTTATGAGGTAAGGAGTCTCCAGCCTCTTGAAGGGTTGCAGTGTCAGTCCTTTTGAGTTCTGCACCTACATTGCCATGTTGAAAGAAAATGCTGTCAGTTTCAGAAACTGTTGCTGGAAGCTGTGCACCAGGCACAGGTACTTCTCACTGCTGATGTGTGGCCGAAAGCTCACTCTCTTTTCATGTAGAGTGATTACAGCATTTCCAAGAACACATCTGCTGCTGCAGAAGTATGGCTAACATATCTTCCCTGTCAATAGATGCTTTCAGATACCTTCCTCAGGTAATTTGTCAAGTGATGCCACTGAAGTAGAGTTTTCAGTTGTTCTCTGAGCTGCTTCTTTAATGCACCACACACACAAGGCAGTCTGATGCGCTGTGGCGTTGTTGCTACAAGTTGTGAATTGCAGCACCAACCAAATACAGCTCTGTCCAAAGTCTGCAGAAAGCAGTGTTTTAAAGGCAGTTTCTTCAAAACTTGTTTCACTCCAAATATTAGAGGGGGCAGAACGATAGGAAGAAAACAGCATTGGGAATATTTGTCCTTTATTTCATTAACAACCTTTTATGTAAAATCAAAAACAAGTCTGTAGGGGCTGCAATGCTGTTAGCATTATTTCTTAGACCCACTTGAATATCATAGTCCATGTTTCTTTAATAGAGAATTTTGCATCTCATTTTTAAATTAGTATGACTCCTTCTGTGATTTTGGAAACCATCAGCAAAGTTTCTGTGGTACACTTACATCCTGCATTCTGCTTTGAAATGTTCCTTTGGCAGGATTTTAAATACAACAGGAAATGGAGTTAGAAGGTACATTCCTGGAAAACTCTACTGCAGCTTGCAAGCTACTTCAGAAAGTTAAACTGGGTCTGGGAAAAGGGATTTATAAAACTTCTGCAGCCTGCAGGCAGTTGCCAGTATCAACTGAAAAGTGAACAACTCAGTATTCTTGGGATATAGGAGTTGAAGTATGATCTGGAAACTTGATAATATACAAAATGTATATATGAGAGTATAATTCATATATGTGTATAAATAATATCTTAATGTATATATGATAGTGTACAAACATCTGTGTCTTCATTTTAAATGCTACCTGAGGTGGAGGTTAAAACATATTTATTACCCTCCATGTACAAAATAATTTTAAAATATGTTGAAAACTTTTATTGAAACTGAAGTGTCATGGACTTCATGATACATACATGAATATATTAAAATCTTTTCTTAAATGAAATTATCAACCTGATTTTGAACCCATTTTGAGAAAACAATGGTTTTTTTCATATAGTGTTCATTTACATAATTTTTTTTAGTTTTTAGGTACTTGACAAAAATTGTTTTCTTTCATGATGTAACTTTTTGTTTTAAGGACAGCTTTGTCATTGTAAAAGCTTCAATAAGATTTTTGCACACAGAGTACTTTCAGTTTTAGAATATTTTTATTTTTCCTAATTTTGCAGATTCTTCTTTTCAAAATATCAAGCCACTTTCTTTTAAGCATGTCTACCTAACACATTTTTCCATGTAAGTGTGGAAGATCCTAAGAATATTTTTATCTCCACATTGTTCATAATTGAGAAGACATGTCACCATGATACAAATATTTCATCATGTATGTAATTAAATCAATATGCAACAAAATCCCGTCCAACCCCTCTTGTATTTTTTGTATGAACTCTTCTTTCTGAATACCTGTGGACTAAGAACCATAAATACCAAAAGCTTGCTTGTCTGAATTGATTGCCATAGAGCTGATCATTCCTGCACCTTATAAAAATAATACAATTTTTTGCCAGTTGGTTTCTGGTGTGTGGTTTGTGGGTATTGACTTTTTACAACTTTTCCATTTTTTCCCCCAACCCAGAAGACCAGCTTAGTCTCTAAGTGCTAAGAGGTCCAGACAACTGAAATCTACAGCATATATTTCTAACTCATTTTCTTTTCAGTTTGGGAGAAACCTTGAACTGCAGTTGTGAAAATATGAATGGGTTGAGTTTGATCAAGGGTTCACTGTACATGTCTGAGGGTAGAGAAAACATTTCTGGAGATGGGTTGTGGGTGATGTTGACTTTCTGTTTTCTTTCAGTCTCATCACTTTCTATTCCAAAAATGTGGGCACTTCTGTAGGATTATGGTGTCCTAGTAAAATTGTAAACATTACTTTTGTCTGCAGGATTTGCAGGAGAGAGTATCCATATGGGTGAGCTAGAAGTTGTATGGCTCAACACATGCAGCTGGTACATGTAGGATATTGATAAGCTCACACAGATAAAAAAATTACTGCCCCCTCGATCTCTTGCGTGTTTCTCCTTAGGTAGTAACTTGAACTCTCTATTTCAGGTCTGTGCACAGCTTTTGTAAACTATTGGAAATTGACTTGATTCATGACAGTTTTACTGCCATGTAACAATGTGGGGTTGCAGGCAGCAGTTGTAAACTTTCTAAGACTAACTGGTAACTGTGTTACCACAGCTGTGAATTTGGAGTGCAAGTACCGCATTTGTTTTTTTGTAATACTGCTTTTGCAACTGTAAGAGTGTGATTTTGCAAGCAGAAGATGGACAGAGAAGGAACACGCATTACACTTCAAAATGAAAGCACAAGATTTTCAGGAAATAGAAATAAAATGGGACACCTTCCCCCAACCCCCTCCCCGCAACAAAATACCCCAAACCCACAAAACTCCCCAACCATATTTTCTGGGCTTAGATAGGATGTTGCTTAGTCTTCATTTTTAATTGATGTAAAGAATTTCTAAATGAGAAGATAATGTGATTCCCTCTTTCAAGAAAGTGGGGCTTGTTTGGAGTTTATTTCTTTGGTTGCTTTTTTTTCAACAATGCATCTATGTTTTCCATTATTGAACTAGAAGTGACTTTTTTGGCCCAGTCACAGATTTCTAAGTGCATTCCTCACTGCCAACAATCAGGGTTTATTTCTTCTGCCAAATGAATCGTTAAGGCAGTAAAGAACCCCAACCAACCTTTCTTTGCTTCTAATCCAACAATTTCTCAACAAATAAGGGTAATAACAGATTTAAATGCAATTGTAATATTTCTTTCCCAATTGACCACGGATTTGAAAAGGAGGCAGACAAAAATCTGTAATAAGAAATACCAAAACAGACTGTTGATACTGGACAGTTCTTTTTTTCAGAAACAGTTATGGCAATATGTAAGGAGTAGGATGGGAGAATTAAAAACAGTAGGGATGTTCAAGAACATTTCTGTCCTGATTCTTTCTGAGAATTAATCTTCAGCAATTTTTTGGTTCAGACTTGGGAGTTTTAGCCATTGCTCCCTTTCACTTTAAATCCAGCATTTCATCTGTCTGTTGTAAACAATATTTTTTATACATCTGGTCTGGTGTGGTGATGTTTCAGTTGATGATTGTTGATAAATCTGATCAGGGGTATGTATCAGCCTTTAGTTTTGCAACTGAGGGGTAAAGTAAAATGGTGAAGTAGTCATCCTCACTTTGTAGCTCTCATAATTTCTGTAGTGTTTCTGCTAAATGTTTTCTAGAGTGTTCTCATAAAAGATAAAATCATATGGATGCAATAGTTTCTACTCATGGGTGGTAGAGGTTGAAATCTGAGTTTTCAATGTCTTTGATGTGTTAATCTGCTAATGCTTTGTTAGCCTAGTGAATTATTAAAGATTGTTCACTGACATCTCCTTATTTTTTCTAATTTTACACTTCTGGACTGTGCAGTACCAGTTTTATGCAAGTAGGCAACATATGAATCCTTCTTCTACTGACAGACTCTGAAATTAAAGGATGCTAAAGAGCAGGAACTATGAGTTGGTGCTTTGTGTTTTGGACCAAGCATATACTGAACACAGTGTCTTCTGCCACATAATGGATGATGAAAAAGACTCATGGAATTCTGCTCAGCTGCAAAACGTTCATCAGTGATCCTGTAATGCAAATTCACTGGACAGAGGTGGAAAAAACAGTTGTACTTCTCACTATGTTGTCTAGGCCTGCAGCTCCCTCATCTTCAAAAATATCAATTGGTAAAGCATTGTCACTGAAAAAATGAACCGAGAGTCAAAGTGCCCACTTTGTCTTATTTTAGGCTTCTATAAATCACTGTGGCTGTATATAAATGGATAAAATACTTTGAGATGGATTGGTCTGAAAGGATTTTCATAAGTGTAGTAGCACTTACTAGTTTTTGTAAATTAGAAAAAAATATTCTATTTGAAAGAAATATTCTATTTTGTATTCCCATATGCAGTGTTAATTTCTGGGACTAAGGATATGCTTTAGTTAGCAGTGTAGATGGTAGAGTGAAAGGATTTTCATTCCTAACATTGCATGTTCTGGAAGATTATATTAATTTGGATGGTCTCAGAATAGACCTATGCTTCACCAAGTTTCCTCAGAGCAATTATGACTTTCATTTTTTGTATTTTCCCCCTGAAACTTTAGCATGTTTTTAGTGGGCTTTTGTGATGGTTTTCACAGCAGAAATGTTATTGGCCCACCTTTTCACGTGTCCATTGCAATTTTCTTTTTCTTTAACCTGGGTTACCTATGGTTGTAAAATAAATTGCATGTCAGAAAATAGGAAAAGATGGCTTGTATCCTGCATTTGGCCAAGTCCAGGCAATGTGGTCCCTGGGGAACAAGAAATAATCTCTTTAATGTAATTTTAAGTTGCATCTCTGGTCTTATTACTTTAGGAGACAAAATGAAAGTCAATTTGTCAGAGGTGATTTATCGTCTGAGCTCTTTCAGAAAGCAATTACTCCAAGGAGCGTGTGGCTAAAGAGCAGGGCAGTGCTGATGATGTGCTGAGGATGCTTTTTGACATGGCTTGAGGCAGCTGTGCTCTAGTGCATAAATTGTGGTTCCGTTGGCAATTCCACTTCTGCTCTTGTTGAGAAGTACTTTTATTGATTAGGAAAAAAAACCCCTGTGCATGTCAATGGAAACTTTGTAGATGCATTTCAGAATGCAGAGAGCATTTCTCCAATAAACTCTTTACAGACTTAGTACCTTATTACCTTAGCAGTTTTAATTATCTCAGGATTAGGAAGGTAAGTAAATGCATTTGTGCAACAGACTCTTTCTTCAGTAAGAGTTCTTTCACAAAGAGAGCTCTTTCAACATGTAGGGGGAGGGACAACATAAATAGTAATTTAGCTCTGGATGTATTTGAAGTGGCTGTCATTTTTTTATTTTTACTCCAAGAAATAAAAAATAGATGGTGAGCTGTACTTGAAATGGTTCAGATACAGTTGATATTAACTGAAACTTCCCCAGTGCCTCAAATATTGTAATAGTTAGGGGCAGGAATGCACTATTACGAACAGGGAGAAGTTGGGACTGCATGGAAGCATAGGAATGAATGTATGTTAGTTTATATATTAATCTTTCCATATAAACAAAGAATGTTGGTATTTTAAAGTGTCTGCTTTCCTCATAAGGAAACATGCTGATTCCGTTCTTGATTCTGTGCAATATCACACACCCAAAAAGTCCAGCATTTGGGTGTTGAGTTGTTACAAAGCTGATATGCTTTATCACAAACCCTTGTGCTGGAAAAAAATGCCAACTGATATGCTTGAGTAAGTCTGTACAGGATTTTTTAAAAGAGTAGATTTTTACTAAGATATGAAAATCCTAAATATGCATTCACATTTTTAAAGGTACTAAATAATAGAGTAAATAGAGTACAATAGAGTACTCTAATAGAGTAAAACTAATTACATGTGTGATGGTTGTAAACCTAAATTGTAATTGTAAAAGTCATATTGAAAATAGATACTATGAGAGCAAGTCCGTAGCAAATTTGATCACATTGTGTGATATCCTAATTGTTAATTCAGTGTGATATTTCTTTTGCTTATTTTTGTTCATATATTTCGAAGGTAAGAAACCTGCTTAAATGCAACAAGTACCTGTTGGTGTGTTCAAAGATTCCGTTGAAAATAATACAAGTGACTCCTCAACAAGTTTGGTGGCCACAGATCTGTCTCTTGTTTGGATAAATATTTTTCCCCAGGTGCACCAAATATTATGCAGACCAACACCAGTTTTCATTTAAAGTCTACTCTGTAGCTATAGCCAGAGGCAGTTCCATGCTGCCTGAAATAATGCACTCCAGACTGGTCAGGGAAAAAAACCCCAAACCAACCAACCAACAAAAAAGCCCCCCAAACCCAACCAACCAACCAAACGAAAAACTCCCCCACCACACACCAAACAAACAAACAAAATAAGCCACCAACCCCGCCATGCACAACCAAAGGGTTTATACAATCTGTAATTTGAATGTGGAATGTTTTATTCAGAAATGTCTTTAACTAAAAAACTAAATCTATTTTTTTTTATCGTGAGATTGAAGTCTCAGAAACCATCTCCCTGCTAATTAAGCAAAGAAGCTATTAACTACAAACCAGACATGACTTGGGAGACTCAAAATGGAGTCTCAGTGTGATGACTGTGGGCTTTCATTGGTAGCAGCAGTTACTCTTACTTATAGGGGTATTGAAACACTTGTGTGTTTTGCAGGGTCTACCCAGTGTCCTTGGCGCATAAATCTGTGCAATCCACTTAATCTGTCCACCAAGGCCTTTGTGTCTGATCTTCCCATTCCTCCATATTTTGGGAACTCCCCAGGCCCCTCAGGTTATCCTCAGTGGTGAGTTTTTGTCCCTGTTGTCTTTCCCTAGCACCTTTGAGCTCCAGCAGCTTGGGCTGCATTCTTTCCATGAACTACAGAGGATCTGTTTGGATCTTAGGCACCAGTCTGCAGTTTACTGGGGAGCTTTCTGCCATGGTTCTGGTCTGTGGGTCTAACTGTGGTACTGCCAGTAGCAAAACGTGGAAGAGGAGCATGTGTGTGTTCACAGGCTTAGCTTTGATGTGGCCAGCCTCTTTGGGGGTAAGAGGAGAGGTTGCAGATACATGGACATGACCACTGGTGTTTTCATTTGTCCTCATGGCCAACAAACTGTCTCTGGCCTTTTCTGCTCAGAAAGATCCAGTGTCTGGTTAGTTAGAATACATGGGGTACGCCCTATTCATGTTTTCAGTGACTTCCAAATTTCTGCCCCCAAATTTCTTTCCCCTGCTGTCTCCTCTTTCTGTATAACAATGCCTTGTGCCTTCCTCCTGAAAATGTCCTAGCTCCATAGTTTGTCTCTCTATTGCTCCATGTCTTCCTTACACCTCCTGTTTGCCTGTCCCTACTTCTGGGCTTCCTTGCACACCAGGTCTGTTGAAATCTGCTGAAATCGTGTTCTCCCTCTTCCACCATGTTCAGGATCCTAAGCAGTGAGTCACTGGGGTTATTGCAATATTCACTTCCTTGAGAACATGAGTGGAGGTGGACTCCTGCTTCAACCTGCTTCATTGTAGTGGTTTAAAATACAGGCAGCTTATTCAAATCTTGAAAAGTAGCTGTGTCAGTAGAGAACTATCCTGCTGCAGTTTAGTGTGTTTTGCTTCCAACAAGCAAAACAAGTTAAAGCTGCAGTTTACTGTGCCAGTTCTTGGACTTGGCAATGGGTGACAATACTGACTGTACTCTGAAGATGCTGATCCTAGTCTTCATGTACATCTGTGTTACATGTGGCAGACAAGGAATGAAGGCAGTATCTTCTCTTCCTGGTATCAGTCCAAATATCTTAATTTGTAACCAGCTTACTTGGCATATTGAGATGCTGGTCAAAACAAAAAAATATTTTTCTCTGGGACCAGCTCTGTATATGGTTATGCTATTGGAGTAAAACTCAATTTTAAAACTGAATATCTATATTGTAGGTAATCTTGTTAAACAAAATAAACATGGTTGTGGGTTTAATTAATTTCTCTAGTGATACTAGTGGAAATCTGAGGAAAAACCAAATTTTCACTTGTCAGTGCTTTAGTGGTTTATTATCTGTAGTTGTTGTAATTGAGAAGTCGCATGGTCTAGCTTTTTGCCTCCAAAGTTAACCCCTTTATTTTCATGTGTTTGCTTGAACAGGATTTATGCCTGATTAGGTTACTGTCTTTTATCATAATTAAAGAAGAATGTTGTGGAGGGAGAACGAAAACCTCTGTTCAATGGAAAACAGATTGTTGTGCCTGCAGTGAAATAAAAGGGACCCTGTTACACAAAGTGGCTTTTTTTCCCCCGTCAGAATAATCAGCAGTCAGAAAGATTTATCTGCTGTGAGAATGATTCAACTGTCCAGACTAAGGGTGTGCGGGGGGAGGAAACATGTTTGAGCTTTTCAGAGAGGAAGCAACATGCCTTAGAGTTTGCCTGAGATCACAAGAATGGCAACTTTAGCAACAGTGCTTATAATCTGTATTTGTAAACTATATCACCCGTTTGCAGTTCATGCCAAAAATGGATTAGTAGATTTTAACAATCTCTCTCTTCAGGACTGTAAGTGAATTACTGTATACAGTGTGCCCTTGATTTATAAAAGGTTTCTTCTTGTGGTGCCTTAGAGTCTCATTCTAAACAGCATAGCGTGCTTGCAGAATTTTTCATTTTTTAATGTATAGTTCTGGCAGAGAAAACTCTACTGTTGCTGTCAGCTTTCACCTATTTGAAGTTACTTTCAGGCAGTAACACACCGGATAAAAATTTATAGGAGAACATTAAAAAGTGAAGAGGAAATATAAGCCAACAACTGTTGGATTATTCCATCCTTCTAGCAAAATAGGGTCTTTTGACAAACTATAATGTAACTTTCGTGTTTGATCTTTTTTTCGGCAATTTAGAAAAATCTTGTGTCCTGCTGATTTTAGAAGTCTGAAATAAGTTTCTAACTTATTTAAAGTTTAAAATAATTTTTATCAAAGAAAAACTGTTTCCAAGTGTCAAATCAAGGAAGAGCTGAGTAAATTACAGATTCTAAAGTCTTTTTGTATGCAGATTTGATTGTATTCTTTGCACTTACACTATCTGGAAATTTAAATAGAAATAAATACATCTCTTACACATTTTCTCTGTTATATATATCAACAGTGTTTCATAGAGATGCATTCTGGCCCAGGCTGTAGAGGATTGTTAGTCTGTGTCAGGGCTTTTTCTGCTCCTTATGCTGTGAGGACAACTACACAGTATTTCTCAACATGTGTGAACTAATTTACCGTTAGAAATTACAGATTGAGTCCAAGAGCATACTGCAAACGTTACCTTAAAATTCCTCTAAGAAATAATAACCTCTGTTTCTACTCATGAATGTGCAAATCTGGATGTGGGCATTTTTGAAACTCTGAAGTACGAGTAGTACAATTGCGAAAACCATTATTGATACTTTTTTCTTAGTTACTCCCCTTTGTACTCTGTTATAGGTGTTTGGTACACGTCGGACAGCAGGATATTCCAATTCATAAATCATTTACAGATCAGAAAGTTTTCACAACAAAAGCATGGGTGAGACAGAATAGATATTGTTTTTTTCAGTATTTTTGAAGCTTTATCTTTGGCTTCAGAGGAAAGATTTTGGTACATTCAGTCTTTTCTTCTTATAAGCAAGAGTAGCAAATTACTTGTAGTTTATATTCAGTTTGTTCCTGAGAGCTTATTTGGCTGAGTCTTGTTTGGGTGCAAGATGGACTGATCTGGTTGAACATGTAATGATATAACTCATCTGCTGTCTTACCTCCTGGAAGTTTAACATCAGAAATGGTTCTTTCTTCCTTGAGCAATAACACCCTACACTTGTAATTCTGTCATCCCCCTGAGCTGATTTTATCTTCCTTATGGTTCATCTTTCACCTGACTTCCTGACAAGGCAGCAATTACAATATTTGCTATGCTGATGGCGGTGATAGATTTTCTGTCACTATGGCAGCATTTTGCTCAGCTTCGTTCTTGATTCTTATACAGGGAGGAAGTACTTCAGTTTTATGACTGGGTTCCAATTCAAGTTTACAGAGCAGGAAAGTAAACTGAAGAGATTGCTTTGAAAATCATTAAGGCAATAATCCTGCGATGTAGTGATGCCTCTTACACGGTTGCCCAAAATGGAACCATAATTAGTATCAAGATGAGAAAATTTAAACAACATGTTCTTAAGTTCCAACATTTTAAAATGTTGTTGTATTTATATATTGTTTTTCTTGTTAACTTGTTTTTAAAGGATTTACAGATTCGAATTGTCATTAGATTTTTGTAGGAGTTCTATCATTAAAGAATTCTTCTTTCCCCATCACATGCACAATTTTAATATCCATACTCAGCTTTCATTACTTGAGAGTGCCAAGGGATGTCCACATTAGTTCTCAATTTGACTGAAAGACTAAATGCTATCGGTAACATTCAGTGATATCAATAACATTCTTTTAAAGCTCATCTGTTCTGCATTTTACCAGAGAGTTTATGTACTATTTATGAGATATTAAATTGGGAGTTACAATGGAAATATGTGTGCTTCTCTTCCTCTGAATTAATTGGAAAGCAGATCTCCACCAACATCAAAGGAACTCTGAGCAATAGAGAGCTACTCACCATATTGGGTTATAACTGGTAGTAGTTGTTGAGCAATGAAAGATAATATCCTGCTGGTGATGTTTATCATGATGTGTTTGAATTGAGGGTTCAGGATTTCTTTTTAACTGTTTTCTAAGTCATTGTTATGATCCAATGCAACATAATAAGTCACTTTTAGGAGAAGAAACCTCTTCTGGCTCAATGTGTAAACACAGAAATTGCCAAAATAAAAAGAAAGGAAAAAAAAAAAAAAAAAGAAAGAGTGAACCTGATTTTGTTTTGAGTAGGAAGTGGTTTTTGTTTTCCCCTGCAGTTCAGGAGTATTTGACATAGAAATGAGGTAATTGGAATTTTATTTGGACTTGGCATAATAAGCATGAAAAAATTGCTATAATTTTAAAACTTTTTCTTGGAGATGAATGAGTTTCTAGAAGAAGGTGGATAGACAATTAAATCTTATTCCCTCTTTTCCTCCTCCTGTATCCCTTGTTAATGGGTTCCCTGCCCCAAGCAGATCAATTCCCTTGTGAGCAAAAGGAATAAGGTTGTCTTCTTCCCCAAGATGTCCTGGTAGTGACTTTGGGGTATGTTTTCTCTCCCATGGGCTGTGGAATTCTACATTAATTCACCATTAATGTAAGTTTCAGCTGCTCATTACCAGAAGCGGAAAAACTGAACAGTGGCTTACTCAACTGCATGATGTCTTTGCTGGCTCTTTGCTGCGGAGAGGGAGAATTGCTTCTGGTGAGACATAATTGGCTTCAGACCCTGCCCAGCTTTGAGGGGCTACAGAAACCAAGGCTAGACAAGCCTGAGTAGCAGAGGTGAGGCACAACTTTAGCACTGGTGGCCATGCTGCATGTCATGCAGCATTGCTGCCCGACAGCAACAGTAATGTGGTTGCACACCATTCCAGAACAGAGTTTGGCTGAATGTGGGGGTTTAAGGCTGGATTTCTTGTGTGTGTTCTTACACTGGCATCATTCTTTTATGGCATAGCTAATCTAATTGTGGTAGCTTAGTAACCTTCACCTTCACCACATTAGAAGATATCTCCATATGTATGGGCAGTAAATATATAGATGATTTAAAAAAACCCTCAATTTCACTTATTTTTGCAATGCATAGCCAGTCTGCAGAGTTAATTTTTTGATTAAGAAGGGAAATGTGCTTTTAAACTGTCTAGCACAGACCTTGTGGTTTGGAGATCTGTAGTTTGAACTACATGGTGCTATCAGATATAAGCAGACCAAATGGTAAGTAATGGATTCATCTTGGGGGAGGAAAGTATGTCATCATTTTGAGGGTTACCCACTCTGCAGAAAGCAATTATTCTAATGTTTATTAAGTGCTCATGACAGTGAGGTAATTAGCCACTTTGACAAATTAGATGGGTTAAAAATCTGGGCTAAAAGCCAGTAACTTGAAAGAAGCAAAGCATAATGATTACTTCCATGTAACACCCACACATTTACGGACATCCCTCCCTTCTGCATGAATAGTAGAATTTTCCTACCAAACATTTTCTTAATGATGAATTAGATCTGAAGTAGAAATTCTTCTACTGGCAGTAATTTTAAAGTGGATGGATGTGGGTAGCTCATCATATGAGAATAATAAGTTTTTTGAGGGGGGAAAGGTTTCCTGTCCTCAGATTCATGGAAGGTTTGTATTTCAGCCTGCATTTCTTAGAAATAGATACGCTTCAGTGAAATGTTTTCAGATTGAGATCCATGTCCTTCTAAAAAATCTCACTGGTTTCCAAAGAAAACTCTTGGAAAACATTATAAGAGATATGTCAGCAACAGAGAGAAATTAATTGTATAAAAACCAGCAAATGGTAGGTGTCAGCTCATGTGCTTCCTGTTCTGTCTGTCCACCAGACTGTTGTGGAATGTGCCATCACGTAGCTGGACCATCCATTGATCAGTGAGTTGTGAAGCAAGTATGCTTGGGAGTACAAAAAGTGTATGGACATTTTCATGTTTGGATCACTTAGAAAAAGTTTCCTAAGATTAAATAGCAGCATAGCAGAAAAACTGATTTTTTTTTTTTGCGGCTCCTGTTGTATTTTGTCATTAGTACAGAAAATACAGAAGTATTAGCTAGACTGTGGAGGAATCTGATGTACAAAACAGGTAGTTTTGGTAGACTAGTCCTGTTGAAAGAGAACTTCTGTTAACAGGAAGATAGGACAGAACTTAGACTCAGGTTTAACTTATTTTTTGGTGAGGATAATGCTTCTGTAATAATCATAGAATCTTTGCTATGGTAGTGAAAGTTAATTTTTTCAAGGTTTTCAAGATTTTTGGACTGGCAACCAAAACACCAGAGTGATGCTTATTAATATAAGTGCAGTTTAAGTACCTTTAGATACTATTTTTTCCTATTTAATTATATAAATCATTGTTGCAAATTTATAAATACTTATATAGAAGTCAATCACAGTGATTTAATTTCTGTTGTACTACTGTTGGTTGTATTATTTTGGTGTATAATTTTCTTTGTCAGTGGAGAAATTCTTCATTAAAGACACCCATATTCCACCTTTGCATTTTCAGGTAAGAAGAGACAGTGTAATTTCACTTTTCTCTAGTCTGTGCAAGCCTGCAGTTTAAGACTGAATGCTTTTTCCGAAAATTGATTTATGTGCTTAAGCATTTTTTTGCAGTATATTCACCCATCTTCTTCCAGCTTCACCTCATTTTCTGCAGCAAAGATGAACAGAGAAAACTAAGTTCTGGAATTAACATGCTCATTTAGCTCCCCTCTCTTCTCCCAGATTAAATCAGCCTCTGGACTGTGGCCGGAATTTGCTTTCATCTCCTGCCAGTAAGACTTCAGGCCTAATCTAGGCTCAGTGGGTGTCTACAGGCGACAAATGCATATTAGTTTTGCTCCTTTAGGTAGGGAGAGGGAATAGAAGAGACAACAGATTATTGCTTATTGGAAAAGACACCTCTTGACAGCACCTCTTTAACAGCTATTAAAGCTGAATTCAAGCATGGTAAATCAAGGAAGTCTATACAAGAAGGTCACTGTCTTCAAACATGAGAAGGAGACATTCCAGGTCGTTCTTATTGTTTTAAAGTGTTTCACGTCTCTTCAAGCAGCACAAAGACCCTTTTACTGATTGCTTTGCTTATGTCCTTTGAATGAAAGTGATCTATTGGAGTGCTTTTCTTCAGGACCTGGGAAATAGTATCTCAGATCCCTCAGCTCCACAGGTCCCTCAAATTATCCATAGTTCAGCCCTACTCTTTCTGTTACCTCCCTTATCCTGCCTTCTCCCTTGCCCATGAGATGGCTACTTTGGGTCCAGCAATTTTTGCCTATATCTTTTCTCTGTCTTCTGTCAATTTTGAGAAAAACATAAGTACCTGTTTCATTTCTTTCAAGCTTGTACCTGGAAAGACAAGGTTGGCATAATAATTAGCTAGGATTTTTCTAGGAAGGAACTTTTAAAATATAGGAACTTAAACACCTTCTTTTAAAATAAAATTTAAAAAGTAGGGCAGTCCATTGCAGAAGTTTTAGTTTGAGGATAAAAACTACAAAGAAGTAATTAAAGTTTTAGGAAAAACGAGAGTTTAAAACAGACAAGAAGTGATGCTGTTTGGGCTCATGTTCTATTTCATGTTCTAATTCTCACTAAATTATCTTGTGTACTTCAAAGCAAGCCCTAACAATCTCCAGTGAAGAAACTGTGTTTCTTTGGTCACCTGTCCCCAGAACAGCATATCCTCTCCTGGTTTCTAACGTAAATCCTCGAGGCTGTGAATTGTCTTGATTTCACCTTCTTGTTCATATAGCAGAAATTAAAATAGATGCTCTCTTATCTTCATTATAGCAAGGCTTTATACATTGGACAAATGCTTACCTATGTCTTTTTTATGCTTAAATCTGGTCATGCATATTTTTTTTAAGACTCATGTTTCCTGTTTGCTTTCAGAGCTGTCAGGTGATCATAGACCTTTCAGTGGTGCCCAAAGTTGGACAAGGACCTTGGCATTTAATCAGAGGAGTAATTATTTCCAGTTCTCATAAGCATCTAGTAGAATAAGTAATCCACCCAGATACCCCACTATGGTGGTGTCTGGAATCACCGGTCCAAATAGAAAGTTTGTATCCTTAGGTTTGGTGGGTCTGAACCTCAGGCTGAAGCGTAGATTGGCGTGGAAGAAGAAAGAGTGACTCTCACGTGGGTTGAAGATAGATGTTTATTGCTCCAGAGAGAGCGAGAGAGTGTCTCCCTGGGGTTCAGGTTTCAGCTTTTGTATCAGGAGCATGGGGAGGGGCAAGGGTAAGCCATAACCAATACCAGGTAAGGAGGGAGTGACCAAGACAGAAGGACAATACACAGGACATCTGATACATGATACAGGGTTGAGATACCACAGGCTTTGCCATTCATGTTAGCCCTTCCCACCCAGAATGTTTCAGGTTTCTGGACAGGGACACAGAATGGTTGGCACACCCACCACCAGGGAAAACCAAAAGGGTCAGTATGGCAGGGAGTAATTTAGACTGCACTATTGTTAAATGCACCGCAACACCCCACTATGATAACTTAGTAAAATTTGTTGGGTTTTTAAGTCTTAAGCATTTACAGTCTACCTTCTAGTTTCTGCAACAGCCAGAATTACTCTTTGAGCAGACAGTTTTTCAGTTTGCTGTGACTCCACCTAACTTACCTTCTTGCTTATGTTCCCATTTCCTGTTTTGGGGGAGAAGGTCAGAAGCTGTGCTACTAAAGATACGTAGCATGACTGCCATTCAGACATGCCCTCTACATTCTGACAGCCCCATAACCCTGTGAAGGGGTGGCTGCTGCTCCTCTCACCTTGTACGCATACACATGGTCCTGCCTTGTGAGGACATATCCTTTGTATGAGGTGGGAACCTGGGGATACTGCCCTCATCTAATGGGCACTTAGGAAAGAATCTGGTAGGATAGGGCATAACAGAACAGATAACAACCTGAAAATAACTTAAAAGTTTTATAGCATTTGCTTATTCAAGCTTTTGGTGGTATTCCTAAGTTCAAAATACAGGTCACAATTAGTTTTTAAAAGCTGACTAAGAAATCTACTGTTTGAGAAAGCAACTTCTGCCTCTTTATTCTTATGTTTGTTTTCTTTCCCACTTAACTAAGGACCTTAATTTTTATATTTTCTTTAAATGTACAGTTTATAGAAAACATGTTTTTACTGTCATTTTGTATCCATGCTGACTCTAACTTACTGTGTGCTTTGGCCTTTCTGATTTTACCCACATGTGTTTATATAATTCCTCTATACTATGACTAATGATTCATCAAAGGCCCTTATTTCTGAACGTGAAAAAGAGTATTCCTTTTATATTTCCTGGTCTTAAAGAGGCCCTTACATAGCTGCATTGGTCCCATACTGTGCTTCTTGTTTCTTCCATTTTGGGGCAAATTCTATCTTCTTTTTGGTCCAGATTTTCACTACCAGGCACTTAGCAGTATCCTTAGAATGTTGTTGTATGTGTTTCTGAATACATCATTCCTTATTGTATATGTTTTGGAGGTCAGTTTGAGGTTTGGGTTATTTAATTTTTTTTTTAAATTTTAAAAAAAGTTTAAAATATGTCTGTCTTGGTTTTTTGCCTCCACAGAATAAAGAATTTGTCATTTTATGACCACTAGTTTGACTTCTGTTTCTTGACTTGTCTCTCTTTTACTCAGATTTAAGTCAACCTCATCTAAGAAATGTCCTCAAAACTTATGTTGGATTATCTGTATGTTCTTTTCTGACTATTTTCCTCCTCACCCATGGATTTCTCTGTGAAGACCCCACACTATCATCTCTTTTTTTCTGGATGCTGCTTCTAGTTACTTAAGGGATAAGCATAATGCATTCCAGTCTCTGATAAGTGATCTATAGCAGATTTTCAAGGACATGTGATTGACCTCACTCTTTTCACACTTCATATTTGCTCAGAGATACTCAGTAATCTACTTCTCAGCTCATCTGGAATTTTAGAGCAAGTGTGTACGTTCTTGATTAACAATATAAGACCTTTCCCATTTTTCTTCAACCCTGTACCTTTTCACCAGCGAGTTCATTTCACCCTTCCGCACCAGTTCCAGCTTTGTGATTTATCCTCAGTCTTTGTGAGGTAGATTTAGAATCTATCTAAAGGCAGAATTAATTTCTGTTGATTCTAAAGAGTTTAATGTTCTTTCTGTTTATTCTCCTTAGTTCTGATGTTTCTGTATAAACATCTCAAATGTTTAGCATGTTGCCCTGTTACTCTCCCAGTTGTCCCTCCTATAATTCTCAGACCATATTTTGTGTGAAGAATCTAGTTGTTTTTGATGCTCCATAGGGGTCCTTCATAGAAACCATTTTCATGAAGTAGCTTTGCCAAAACTAAGGTCTCCTTAGAATATGTCCCGTTGATTATTCAAAAAATTGAGGTGTGCAACATCATTAGATTTGAAATTAACATCTACAAATCTGGAGCGAACTCTAGCTAATTTTTTTAATGTTAGTTTAGTTATTGTTGAGGAATCCAGCAGCTTAATTTAGCGTAAGTCAGCACAGAGGCGGAAGCTGGACCTTTGATAGTAAGTTATTTTGGTGATTATTGGCTCTTAAATATCTGCTGTGGCTCAGATTTGTATTCTGTGATTAGTTTTCAGTTACCATATTATGATTAACAGTTTTCTGGGGTATGATTTTAAATGTTCCCATGAAATGCCTATGGTGACTTGCCAGCCAAGGAGAATCAGCTAAGCCAGAGCAGCATAGGTGGAGCTGCAGTGGGTGTAGCTTCCCTTCTGGGCAGAAGATAGAACACTTTCAGTGGATAAACAGTAATACGCCTACTGTTTTCTGCTGACTTGAAGTTATTTTGTGGCTCATTTGTTACAGAATATTGGAAAACAAAGTTGATTGGGTTTTTTTTTACCACTTTTTTCCTCTCCCCTGATGCACTCTTTGGAGGGAGGTTGCTTGGCAGTGCAAGTTAAAATCTACCTGTGTGCAGGTAGGGATGGATGGAAGAATGGAAGCCTACAAGGGAAGTGGTAGAAATCCAAAAGACTTAACTACATGAAAATAATACTTCTGCCAAAGGGCAGTTTTATCCTTTCTGTTCATAATAGCAGACTTTAAGTCTTACTCATGTGGATGGATCTGTATGGAACCTGGAAGTGATTACTTAAATGGGAACATAAAAGGACTATATTTGTGCTTTTTTCTTTTTTTTTATGAGAAAGAAATGGAAACTTTGCAATATTTATAGTAGCTCCTGCCAAGTGGGCTTGTCATCAGCCTAAGCCTTTTAGCTTTCTTCTTCTCCTCTTCCTTTCTTTTCTTTCTTTCTTTCTTGAAGATTTATGAAAATAGGGATTTAAGGATAAATATCTATATGGAATAGCTGTATGAACACAGCTGTTTCTCTGGCCTGCTTATTTATTCCTTTATAATAAATCTAGTTTTAAATTTTTTTACCTTGATTTTATTTTTTTTTTTTTTGATTGTGGCAGTTATTTTTCAAAATGTTATTTACTAACACCTTACCTCATTTTCTATGTGAGTGATTCTTTGTTAGTGTCAGGGTAAATAGGGATACACCTTTGTGGCTGTCTAGACAACTCAGGATGTCTGACTCGATTTTCAAACATGTGATACTTACCAAAATTTGGTTGTAAATGGTTTTCCTCTTCCTGCTATACTTTCATGGTGATCATGCATACCTGTATTTCTGTGCTCAGAAATTCCTTCTGAAGTATGAGTGCCTTCTCTTAAACACCATCATGTACCATTTTGGGATGAATTCTGGGATGAACGAGCCCAAAATTTTATCTGCTGACAGGACTTGTACAGGAGTCAGTGATACATTATTTTTCTTCTGTGTTCTTTACTTCTCCAGTGAAAAATATTCCCACTTCTCTTCCTTGATCTCTGAGCTGTATCATTTTACTTCTTTTTATGGCAGTTTTATGAGCAGTTTAGGGGATTTTACAAATAGGAAATTAATGCAGGGTAATATAAACAATGTAACGAGAAAAATAAAAATGTGAATGTGAAGCTTTATTAAAGGCATATAACTGCAATATGTAGTGTGTGTGGTAGACTGAAGCCTCAATTTACAGAAAAGGTTCTTCGCTCTTGCAATGCAATTGGAAAAGCTTGCTGTGAATATGCTATGCTTGTGATTCCTTGTTCATCCAGTGGCGCCAGGAATCAGACTAAAGGGGGGGCGGGGGAGATGGTTTTTGTTTTGTATTGGCTTTTTCACTATAATTGCTTGATGTTTTATTACATTCAGGTTTTCAGTGTTACTGTTCCATATTTGAATCACTATGGGCTTTGAGATATGCCTTGCTTGTGAGGAGTAAGGATATCGCCAGGATCCTGCACAGTGTGTTTTCTGTACCTGTATTTTAATGTATTTTTTGACTTGTTGCCTGGGATTTAGTTATAAGGTTTTCCTCTCATACTGAAACAGAAGTTAAGTTTTCACTTCAGATCACACAAAGATACCTCACCTGCTCTAGTTTTAGTGAAGTGCTGTAAAGGATATGGCAGTAGTTGTGTGGTATTCTTTAATACACACTTCTTTTGTTTGAGAACATGATATTTGTGAATATTTCATTTGCAAAATCAACTTACAGGTATGGGTTCTGTAATTATACTATCACAATTGCATTGACCATATACCCACTTCTTGAATTTTGTAGTGTTTTCTGTCTGAAAGATAATTTTCATTCCACGTTTCACTCTTTAAAGATATGTGAAGTTGTGTTGTTTATTTTAGGCTCAGAATATCTGAGAGGCATCAAATAAAGGAACCTGTTAGGAACCATCTCCTACCAAGCAGGAGATGAGTCTTCATACATCTGGCAATAGAGGTTGCAACCTCTGCTGAAAACTGTCACCAAGGGATGTTGGGAATGTTGTTTGCAAAAATGTAGTTTCAAGTGAGGCCTTGGTCAAGCTTGTGGATGAGAAATCCCTTGAGGGTTACTGAGAATGCGTCCACCTCAGGAAATTTCTGAGACTGAAAAGAGTTTGAAGGTGGAAGACTTAAAGAGAAGTGTCATATATGAACCTTATTTTGACTATTTTTAGACACAGAGCTAAGTGTTCATTTGATGTAATGTAATATGGCCAGTTGTATGCTTTCATTCTTCGTTAGCAATTTTGTTCCACAGATATAAACTGGAATAAGTTTTACCTTTTCTTCCAGGTCTGCACCTGGAGGGGGTCTCTAGAATTTCTGGAAGCTATTAAACAAGCAAGCACATTTATGCTCAGAAGCTTTTCAGCTGCAGGCAGCTAGTAGATTTGAGAATGTACTGGAGACATCATTATAAAGTGCCTTTCATTTTTCAATACTGCTTTCAAAATAACTGCCATAGAACACTGAGGGAGAGAGAGTATTCTAGGACATGGATCCTTTGTTTGATGTAACCTGGCCTTTCTTATCAGAGTGTATCTGGGCAGTGTCTCAGTAGGGGTAATTGCATGAGTTTCAAGTGGGTTCAGCAATGCATATTCTTTACAGTCCATAGTACATAAAACTGATTTTCTAAAGAGCATCTTCAGACAAGTTTTAGGTTCTTCCACAAAAAAGATGAGTGTGTCCGAAACTGCATGTTGTGTACCAGACCGATGAGTGTTGGGGTGCAAAATTTGATGGAGCAAGTGCTTTCAGAAAGAGAGCAGTTCATGTTGCAGTGTAAAAATTCATGTCTTACATTGGATGAATTTCACTTCCTGATGAAAAAATATCTGTGTGTGTGCAGTTACCACCTGCCTTCCATGCAGAAGCTGCACTATTATCTAGTGATACTCTTTTTGTAGTGGTAAATCTGTTAGTCTTCACTGTAAATAATTAATCTGTTAACACTGATCACAAATGCTCATGCATGGACTGAAGGAGAAGAGCATTCTAGCAAGAAGAAAAAGCATTTATTTGTATTCCTGGTGAAAGTACTACTTCTTTCCCCTAAACATGGGGGGCCATCTCACAACCAGCCTCAAAAATGGTTGTCTATAGAACAACATTTGCAAAAGGGAGAAGTGATGTTTCTCTGCCCTTTTCATCTTTATTATTGAGCAATAGGGTCTGGAATGTTATTAACTTCTTATCTATCTCTCTCTTTCTTTTTCCCCCACCAAAATTGCTTTATGGCTCTTTCATTGCTTCATCCCTTGTTCATCATCAAAAAACCCTTCTGAACGTTCTGAATATTAAGTCTTTGCTCCAAGTCAGGATATAAGAGCCATGACCCTCAACATAAGGCAAAATATAGTAAGAGAGCAGTATTTACTTTGCAGTACAAAGTAAATACTTGCCACAGCTTAGTATGAGAAAATCAGCAACACAGGTAGAGAAGAATGGTTCCTGAGTATCTCTTATTTTTAACGTGTCTAAAACACTGTCCTATTCCCCTGTCTTTATTAGAGAGCTGTTGGAGTTCATATTATGTGGAGGTTTCACAGCACTGCACTTCTGGCAGAGGAGTTCTATGTGTACCTAGAGTTCCTGAAGGTGATGATGTGAAGTAACCCTAGTTGAAACGGTGATGTGCGTTCTGTGGTAAACATCCAGGATAATTTTCTGCTTTGTCACTCAGGTCAATAATGCCTTGTACATTTTGGTTCAGATGCGTATGTTTTCCTAGTTTCCAAAGCAATGCAAGTAGAATTAGCTGCTGTATAGTACAGTTCCTAAAATCACCTCTTATACCATGCTGAGGCATTTACATCTATATTTTCACAAATGGATCTCCAGTTTCAGATGCTATGAATTTTTTCTGCTTTAAAAATATTTTCCTTGGGAGCAGTGCCTTCAACATTGTCTTTGCTTTTGTTCTTTTTCGAATATACAGAAAAGCTCTTTTATTTAAAACCCTACTTTCATACAGTTGTTTCCCTTCTGAGCTGAAACACTAGTTTCTTTCTGAATAGGGAGGGCTTTAAATGGGTGATTTTGGTGTTTTTAAATATGATATGATTAGACCCTAGAAATTAAGTTGTAGCATTAAGTGAATTCAAAACCAGATACTGCTTTTCATATAATTAGAATAGTTTGGGTTGGGAGGGAACTTAAAGATCATCTAATTCTAATTCTGCTGTTGACAGGGATTCATTGTGTCAAAGTAGGTGACTTGAAGCCCCAACCTGACCTTGAACTTCCAGGGAGGAGGCATCCACAGATATTGTTCCAGTATCTCATCACCCCCTTAGAGAAAATTTATTCCTAATACATGGTGTAAACCTACTCTCTTTCAGTGTAGTGCATATTATAGAATAAGAACTTAAGCTTATTTATGATAAGTTCTCAGTTACATGATAAATGACAGTCTGATAAACTAGAAGGCACAAACTTACAGCTTCTCAGAAGAAAGTCCTCACTTGAACATGGTAGTATATTATAAAATTCTGGGTTATAAAATGACATAGGTGCTGAAAAATAGAGACTCTCCTTTCTGGATAAAGCCAAGGCTACTCCAAGACACTAAACTAGACACACCATGGCTATGAAGACTCTCAAAGAAATTGACTGCTCACAGTTTCCTTGTGAAATCGTATAAATCAGTGTCATGGGATAATGTCTGAATACCCAACTGTGTGTACTCACTGTTTCTCCAAAGGCATACTTAATTCTTTAATTATGATAAAAGTCACAGAAATTACAATAAAGTCTAATTTAGCTTTAAGTCAGTAAAAGATAGCATTAAATTCTGTCAAAAATATTTATCTGAAAATGGACTTCTGTATTGAAAATCTGTGCTCTGTAAAATGCTGTTACATATGCTTGTCTTATGTTGTGTGTGCATTTGCACACACACTCCCACACCTCTGCCATCTTCTTACCTGCAGACACAACAGCACAGACTCCCTGGTGCTTTCCCATCTGCACACACACATTTGCACCTTCCTGCGATGCATGAAGGTGCAAATGAACCTGAACATGCACACTTAATTCCTAGGTGCTGCACTGCACACCCCTGGCTGGACTCAGGCCACTGCATACTTCCTCTCACTCACTCCATATACATACAATTACACATCTGTGCTCACCAACTCCCTCACACACTCACACAAATCCACAAATAATTTCACAGTCTCAACTACAACCATGTAGCTTTACGTCTCTCCACCGACACATGAACCTCCACGCAGCACTACAGATGTGTATATCCCTGTACCCACACATACTTGCACACACACATCTACAAACAGCCACCCACCTATGCACCCTGCTACACATAAACACACTCTACCTGCCCAGCTGTGTGAATTCAAAAAAACCCCAACCAAAATGTGTGAGCATCCTACCACACACATACATGTGTGTGCAAATGCAGACACACAAACATATATGAGTTCTGTGAGCTGGGCTTGGATTTAGACAAGCATAGGCTTTACATTTCATATGCTGTCAAGAATAGTGTGTTATGCTACAGCTGTGTCTGTATAACCTATTGCCCATATAACCCATATATGGGCAGCTTTTTGATGCAGCTTTGACTTATAACCAAGTACTCAATAATATTTGGTGGGCATTAAGGAAAAAAAAAACCATCTTCTGTCTTGGTTTTGGGGGACATCTTGTGCTCAAAACAAGAGCTTTTGTGTTCTTCACCAGTGTGAGGGGACAAGTCTGTGATTACAGGCCTGCAAACCACAGCCTTAGGTGATGCCATACAAAAACATCTCAGGCAGCCCTGATGGCCGTGGGTGGCAGAAGCCTTTCAGCTTCTTTCCCTGCCCTCTACCAAAGTGAGTGATGCTATGCTGGGTGATTTTTATACTGGCCACTGTGTTGTGTAATCTCACCCAATGAACTAAAGCACTGAATTGAAATGTTCCCTGTGCTGTGGGGGAAATCACAAACATTTTTCTTTAAAGGTTGGAGCAGAGCTGTGCTTAAATCCTTTCTGATAAGAGACTATAATCAAGAGTGTTCATAATCATACATAAAGAGCCAGACAAAAGTTTACACTCAACATTAGGAAAAAAAAGAGAAGAACATACAGTGAAATTACCTAGCCGAGGGATTTCAGTAAAGTTTTAATGGTTATCTTTGAATAACTTATTTTTTCTTACATTACAGAAAAATGTAGTTCAGCTTTCCAGAGAACTGTGCAATTTAAAAGATAAATATTTATATCTTGAAAACAAGTCCAAAAATTTTCCCTGCTCCTTCACAGGTGCAAATGAAGACTGGAAGGCAGTGATCCTTACCTTTTCTTGCCTTCTTTGCAAGATAAGCAGAAAAATAAGTCTATGTATTCTGAATATAGACTAAATAATTAAAAAATCATATTTTTGTTAATTTTTTTCTGTAAGTTTGTGTATTGTGAAATAGTTGAAGTGCTCTTTAAAGACATACAAATTCAAATTATTTAAATGATTTGAATATTCAAATGGTTTACCATTGTTATGAACGAATCTTGAGCTGGTTCTCATTTTAAATTTGTTAAATGATACCCGATACAAATATCAGTCCCAAGAAGAGTTTTACTTTTCTTTTTTCTAGACATCAGCACTTCAGAACTCTGCAAAGAACTCAGTTGCTGTAGTACAAATAATAATCTAGTGTAGGAAGATGTCTTTTCCATGAAATTCCTTATCTTTTATGCCACCTGGGATTTAGGAAATCTGGTTCTGTAAGGAACGCAAAAATCATCTTTTCTTTCAGTGCTTCTTTTATACTTTATAGAGTTCAGGGGATTCATTGGTGATTCCATCTGCTGTGAAATTGTCTTTGACATCTCCCAGTGTCACAGTTTAACAGTGAGACTCTGTGACTGGAGAGATTATTGAGGAGGGTCAGGTTGTATTAATTTGGCATAAGCCTTGCTGAAGTCAGTAGTCAAGTGTCAATATACAGTATCCAAAATGTAGAATGCATTTCTGCATCTTATGCTTCCACCTAAGTTCACTGATACAAATGCACGTCACCATAGAAAGGTGCCAGCCAGCATTGATGACATATTAGATGCTCAAAAGGTGCACTGCATCTTTTTATCTCATCATAGTCCCACAGGTAAAGTTAATATGAACTGTGTCAAGAGGTGTACATGGTCCTTCCTTCATATTTCTTTGCTCTCTGCATCCTTCTTTCTGTTTTCACTTTTCTTTTTTATGGTAAGATGCCGTTATAAGGGAAGGTTTTGAGAAAGGATATTTATGTCTGAACATGATGTAACTGTATGATCTGCTGTGACACAGAGTTTTAGAAGTAGCATTTAATATTTGACAAATGATATGATGAATTTCTGTTGTGTGTGTTAATCTCTCTATTGAGTGTAAGTCAGAACTTTAAATTCATCCCCAAATGAATAAACAGCCAATGAAGCTCAAGCTGCTTTGATCTTGTAGGCATCCTTGCTGATTCATGAATGTGGTTCATGAGTTTCACTGGTGAACCTGGCATGTATCCTCAGATAAACACAATTAAAGAATACATAATAGAAATGAAATGTAAGTTAATTTTAGAGGCAGTTTATTCATTTCAGAGCCAAGGTAATTTTTTTTTCCCTGTCAGAAAAGAAATAGAAAATGCACCTTTGTTTTCTGCAGAGTTTGCGTGTGTCTTATAGCAAGATTTAACAAGAGCTTAATCAGAGAATCACAGATTCATTTAGGTTGGAAAAACACTTTAAGATCACTGAGTACAATTGTAAACCTAACAAAAATTCACGTGTCCCTAAGAACCACCTCTATTACATGTCTTTTAAATTCCTCCATGGATGGTGACCCCTCCACTGCCAGTTCCAGTGCCTGTCAACCCTTTAAGTGAGGAAATGTTCTCTAATATCCAATCTAAGCCTCACCTGGTGCAATTTAAGGCCCTTTGCTCTCATCATGTCACTTGTTACCAGGGAGGAAAGACCTGCTCCCTCTTGTCTACACCCTCCTTTCAGGCAGTTGTAGAGACCCACAAAGCCACCCCTCAATCTCCTTTTCTCCCGGCTAAACAACCCCAGCTCCTCAGGTGCTCCTCATAGGATTTGTGCTCCAGACCCTTCACCAGCTTTTTTGCTTTTTTGGACACACTCTAGCACCTCTCAGATGAATATTTACCAAGCACTACCTTGGTAAATTTATTGAATGCTTTTTCCTTCCAAGCAGTTATTTTTCTATTTTTTTTCCTAGGCTTTGAGTAGCTGCTCTTAGGCTGATGTTTATGGACCCTATTGCATAGACTGTTTATAGTGAATTATAGACCTTAGCATCATCTGGATATTCCTCATACCAAACAAAAATTCTCACCTTAGGTATATTTCCACACTCGTTAAACACAGAAGTAATAAACTGCTGTCATAAAATGACACATCTGAGCAACCTTCAGCTGGGAGGAATACATATTTTAGGCATTAAAACAAAATATGTATATATATATATGTTGTTACAGAATTTAGTTTTCACGCAAAAATGGTTGTTTCATCCACTCTTGGGAAGTCTTTTAGGTGTACAGCAATATCCTGATACAGTTGCTTGCTGCAGAAATCAGAGTAGAGCTGTATAGGTGGGAATGTCAGTGCTTGACTGGAACAACCAGCAGGCTCCTACAGATATCAGTAAGAAGCTGAGATTAAGAATGTAGGATGCCTGTAACCAAAGCTTTCTGTAGTGACTCTGGCTTTACTTAAGTTGGCTGTGGTCAAAGTGTGAGAAGATCTGGAGCAGTATAGCAAACCTAGTCACATTAATGTCAATAGCATCTAATAAAAATAAACTAAAAATCCCCATGTTTCCTAAGGCTCTGTTCAAATACTTTTGAAACATTTGATTATTTTCCTAGTTAATTTCTAAATATTTCTATTTGGTAGTATTGTTAGTATGGTCATCAGCTCAGATTACCCCTGTTTTCTGAATGGAGCTTCTGACATCTCTTATGGCTAATCTACTGCCCTTTTCAGTGGTCTAAAATGAGGCCTTATTTTCTTCTTTAAATCCTTGACTCTTCACAGTCCTTGCTCAGATTTGTCTTTAAGTCTTTCCTGATGCTCCTCTATAAATAGATATACATTGCTATATTATCACTTTACAAGGTGCTGAATTTTAAGATTATAGAGTTCCAGCCTTTTTCTGAGTCCTTTAAGAGTCTTTAAAAAATAGGTCGATGATTCGCTTCACCTTAAAAGCTCTTCAAACACTAGAGATACTATTGTTTTTTTCTGCCTTTAGAGTCTCTGAAATGTATTATATTATTGCTGTGGTGGTCTTCTTTCCTACACAAGTATACCTTCTGATACGTTTTTGTGCCCATGGTTGAAAGTCTCATTTCACTTTGCCTAGTAATTCTATATGTAAACCCTCTAGAAACACATAGTTAATGTATTAATTCCTTTGACAGTTGAGTCTTCTTTGGATCTCTACATCTTCTTTTCTCAGAAGATACTTTGTAGTCTATCTGTTGTCTGCTATTAAATCCTAAATTCCTTAGATTAATACTGCAATATGCCTTCCTTTTAGTCTTTTTGCCCAAGTCTATTTTTTCCCTGTTCTCATTTGCAATAAAAAGCTTTGTGTTGCAAACAATTAAAACATTCTAGTGACAACTGAGGCAAGATACTGTCAGATGTGTGTCCGAGGGTTGATTTGAAGAATGTCCTTCTTCTAGATGAGAGTGGCTTCCCAGGAGTAGTCTGCAAGTTGAATAATGTAGAAGGGCTTGGAAGTAAACTGTTTAACCTAAACAAAGGCCTCCAAGTATCTGTTTGAGAAGGCTGGCGTGTGTTTGTATTGCGTGTTAGACATTCATCTCCCAAGTGTCTGTTATGTCTTTGTGTTACTTCAAGAATCTATTGTTTTGTTTGGTTTTTTTACTGGTGCTATATCTTTGTAAACACAGTTGTTATAAATCAGGGCAATTCTGTCACTTGACACAGGTTTGGCATAAAGATGTTGTGATCCATTTGATTTAATTAATCTCTGGATGAATAAAACTACGTCTAACAGTGTTGTTCTCAGTTCTGAATAAATTGTTAATGAGGCATGCTTTCACATATCTTTCTGTAGCTGTATTAAATTGTAGGAAGTATTTCTTTCCAGGAGTAGACTTGGACATCTGCTTCGTCTGTGACCAGG
>VXBN01002722.1:13995-25078 GCA_013397395.1 Sinosuthora webbiana | reverse complement strand
TTTTTTTTTTTTTTTTTTTTTTCTTGCTTAGACTGTGAAGGTAAGCCTTGCTCCCCTGGAATTATTTTAGAAGCGGATCCTGGTATATAAAAGGCTCAGTGATAAATTGTTTTTGTGATAGATACTTATTGACACATTTAGATACAAATCTTGGTTTTTTTCTGTGTAGAAGTTCATTTGAGCAGTTCCTCCTCCTCTGCTATTCTTGCTTAGACAAAGCTTGGAAAATAGCTGTGCATATTTTCCAAGCTGTATTGTTAATGATTATTTCTGCTATCCATCACTTTTCTTGCAAGTGTTCTGGCAGTTGTGCCCTAAATAATTCTCCTTCAGAAAGTCTGTCTAACAAAAATGGGTCCAGACTCTTAGGATGTTGACTCCTGTTATCTAGGTTAAAGATGTTCTTGGATGGGGTGGGGGTGGTAGGTTGAGCACAAATATGTCACAGGCTGTAAATAGGGGATAGCAGTGGTGCAAGACCACTCCTGGGGGCCCATGGGTAGGCCACATGGAGCAGGACACCCCCAAAAGACTGCAGCCCACAGAGGGACCAGAACAATCCATGATGAGGCAGGGGCACTGAGGAACAGAAGGGTAGAAACAATAATGGGAAGCTGAAACAAACGCTTCAGCATCTGGTAGCAGAAATCCTAAGAGCAAAGAAGCAGACTAAATCTGTCATGTGCACCCCTTCAACCTCTTATACTGCCTTTTACTTCACTAGATCCATGTGAATGGGTTGAACTTTATCTCTGGTGAAAGATAAGTTGAGACTGCGGAAAGAAGAAGTTATTTCTTTATGTAAGTGTAGTAGTTTATGTTCTTTTTCCAGTGTTCAAGTCAGTGATCAGAGATTTGTGTTGCAAGGCAATAAATTAAAGTACAATTCCTCATCTGCAGACAGTTTTGCCTGTAACAGAATTTTATTCTGAAGACACATAGTATATTTTTTTCCTCCAAGTGAAGAAGTCAGTGTACAGGTAGAATAATAAATGAGGTGTGGCAGTGTAGAACAATTTCTTTTTTATTCTAACTGATGATTACATAAAACTTCCAAGCAGGGAATTATAACTTGAACACTTTGTCTTATATTAGATTTTCTTCATAATTCCTCAAACCTGGACAATTCCTATGAATGCATTTAAAGTGTGTAGCTTAATATTGAGGTGTTTTGCTTTTGGGTGCAGGACAAGGGCATAGTTTAATTTTAGTATTCACTCTTAGTTAGCAGTGTTCCAGTCTTTGTGGCAGCATGTTCCACCACATGTCTGCCAAGGGTGCTGCATGGCGCACTGCAGCAGTACTTCTTAAGTAACTCTCTTTTGGGAGGAACCAATTTCCTTCTCTTCATTAAAGTGCCATGGCACATTGCAATACATTTGCCAATTACAGCACTGGTTTTGCATTGTAAATCAGGAAGACTCTTCTGCATTAAGGTACAAGGGTTTTACTTACAAGAAAGTAAGTGACTTTGACAGAAAAAAAATATGTGCTAGTGTTAACGCACTATAGGAAAATTGAATCTGTTGGTGGTTTCAGTCATACTGTAGATCTGATTTTGATTTGTATGGAAGTGTACTGAAGTATATATAAGGAGAAGAAAAACAGAAGGATAGTGAACTGTGCCATACGTTTTTGTAACTTTCTTGTTTTTGTCTGCTCATCCTCCCAGACAAGCATGTTAGGTATGGTAAGATCTAGGACCAGCTCTTAATCATAGCACCATTAGCCGAGACCTAAACTTAGTCTTTGAATCCTCCTTTTTTAGCCCACCCATAAACAGAGAAGTTGTTGCCAGCAGACATAAGGCAGAGCAGCATTCTTGGGTTGAGCTGGAAAAGCAATCATTTCCTGGCAGAGAACAAACTTGATCAAGTTATAAAGTGGTTTCACTTGAACAGAGCCTGTGCTATCAACTTTTATTAGGTTACTGTTTATCTTGGGCCTTGTGGGAGTAAAGAGAAATGGAAATTTTAGGTAAACGCTTGTGCTGCATCTAAAGGTTTTGCCTTTATGAAGTATGGGACTGCAGAGAAATGTTTCATTTCATTTTGAAATATCTTTCTTGTCAATTCAGAAATTGCCTCTTGACAAAAAAAAAAAAAAAGGGTTAAAAATGTAGAAAATAAAGAAGAGTAAATCCATTTCAGAAGCCCACTGTTGCTTTGATAGATGGGCTTAAGAATTATGTGATGCATTTCTCTGAAAGGTAAGCTGTGTACTTTTAGAAAGAGAAAGGGCCTGTGTACAGATTTTATTACAACACTAAAACCATGACCTCTGTGCTCTGCAGCAGTGCTTGCTGTGGCCTAGCTGAGGAAAACAGTGGTGCTTGAGATTCACTCTTAGTTATTAGTATAACTAATATATTATTAATCTAACCCTTTTTCTTTAGCCTCTTCAACCCCAGGCCCAAAAGTTATTAGATCCAGCTTAGGCTTTTTATCTTCAGATGCGCTGCATAGATCTGCACCAGGAGTGCTGGAATCAGCTGGTAAACTCAGCCAGGCTGAGCTGTGACTTTTCAGAGAAGTGTTTGGTTGTTTCCAGATGACACACCCCAGAGCACCAGTGCCATAAGCATGGAGCAGAGCTGCCCAAGCTGGTCTTGGCCTGAATTAGCCCATATTCAGTACACATTTAGATTTGATGTTACAGTTAAGCTGATGTAATATTGCTGCTGCTAGAAGGGGCAGTCACATTCCCTCTGACCCCAGCTGTTTTGCTCTGGTGCTGTTTCCAGAGCAGCATTTTTCTAGAGTCTCAAATGAAACAGGACCCTGTGGCTGGGGTGACACACCCATCACCTTCTCAGTCAGTCAAGATCTATCTGGGGAATATTCTGCTTGGGTCAGTCCACATCTACAGGATGAAGTGTGAAGCAGATTGCTGGCTTCTTATTTCCTCCTCATTCTGGCATTAATCATTCTGGTTCTTGGTGGTCATACTCTGTACTGTCTCAGGAACTCCTTTTTCACAGCCAATAAGTTGTAACAGGGATCAGCTGGAAGGGAAAGAGTAGAAGTCCAAATTCTTTATGAGCTGTTGAAGCCAAGGAGAAAAAAGCAAGTTTCCGAGCACTATGAGGAGCCTTTTGCATCACTGAGCAGCTTTCTGCTGTTGAAGGCACTGTGCCATGTAGTCCCTTCCTTAAACTTATCAAAGTCAGCATGAAAACCAGCTAGTATTTTCTTGCCTCTGCTACTCCTATTGGAAAGCCTGTCCTAGGTTTTGATTGCTTTAACAGGTAGGAAACTTCACTTTTGAGCACAAGTTTATCCACTCCTCATTTTGTCTATTTATTTTTGTGCAAGCAGTTATTTTTCATCCTGTGCTTATTTTCCCTGAACTTTCTCTGAAGACCAGATATGAGTTCTCTATGGTTTTGTTTTTTCTGTGGGAAACAAGCAAGCCTGTTTTTGATGTATTCAGTAAGTACTGTCTCTCAATTCCTTTTACTGCATCTGTTCTATTTTCTGTTTCATTTTTTAATGTATATGACATAAATTCAAGGATTTATACAGAACTTCTAGTTGTTCTGCAGTGTTGCAGTGTCTCACCTGATATGTTCAAGAATTTTATTTTCCCATTTCACATCAGTATTACCAGAGCATTTAGACCAGTCCTTAGCTAGATTAAATTATGAACTCCCAATAAACTGTGAAATTTTATGTTATTCCCTAATTCATTGATCTCGTGATTGTGATGCTGATTAATCAAATTCTTTTGATCCAGACCTCAAGGTCATTCTTCTTAGGCATTTTGTGGTTCCATCACTGTGCATTGTGATTAAATGATCATCAAAGTTATGATATTTCTTCCAGCTTTATCACTAAAAATATTAAGCAAGGTTGGACCAAGCACCAGTCAGTGTTAAATCTCTCTAATGATTTCCTGCCAGTAATTTTGACAGTTACTTATTGCCATCTATTTTTTCATCTTGGTCTTGTAGTATCTATCATTCATCTGACACTGAATATAAATTTCCATATGTCAAATGTTTTACTCAAGCAAAGGTAGGATTTTGCCTATGAAATATAGTGCTTTTATTAGAAAAGGTAACCTGGTAAAAGGGATAGAATGGTTATAGATCCTGTTATAATTTGTTTTGTTTGCAATTGATTTGAATGTTAATTATTCCTTAAAAATCTGTTCTGAATCTTGTCTGTTAGTGAAACCCAGGCCTGGAATTCCTTGATTACATTTTGGTTACTTTTGATTGTTCACACCCTAAATCCTTGCTATGTAAGACACAGCCCTCTGAATGACTTCTTATGCATACCTGATTGCTTTTCTCATTCATATTAGGACTTGCTTTCTCTACTTACTATTTTTTATTGCCCGACTCTTACCTGCCAGATTTACCTTCTATTGTGTAATACCTACAGAAATTACAGATATATCTCAGCCTTTCCTCTTTTGCTTAGTGTAAAGCTCCTCTTGTCAGTCATGCCAGCCTTACGTAGAGAAGACTGTATCCCCAGGTTGAGCTTAGCCTCTTATTCTGCTTAAGTTTATGTAGCACCTATCTTCCTGTGAACAAAAAGATAATCCAAATCATACAAAAAATGCAACTTCCCACCCTATAGTATCCAAACCTCTATAACAGGGAATTGCAGAGCCTCTCTGTCATTCATCCTGTTCAGAAAAGGAAGGGTAGCAGCACCAAAATAAATTTGATCAGAGCAAGGGGTTTGTTGTACTGTGGCACTGTCTTTTTGTTTGTTTGTTTGTTTGTTTTTGTTTGTTTTGTTTTGTTTTGTTTTTAAATAGTCCTTTGAAGACTCAGCCTGCAATTTCTTGAATTGCTGTTTTTCTTTCCTCATGTCCTTCAGGAAAGGAAGGAAGGTGCCTGGAATGTAGGTAATGCTGGCAAAACTGCAGAGCAGATTTTCACTTTCTGTGCTAAGGTAAATATAATAATAGAGGAGGCAGAATTTTGTAGTGCACAAGTAAGAAGCCACATACAATGAGAATTTCAGGTTTTCTAAAGAACATTGTCAGAACATGGAACAAGGAGCATAAAGGGAAGCAAAGAAGCTAACTCTGCAGGATCAGCAATGAAGCCTTTACAGTATTTTTTGAATCCAGATTTGTCAGTAGTATGGTGTTAGGTCTTTACTAGATGATTCCTCCGTCACATCATTAGGTTCATAGCGTTTGCCTTCCACATACTACAGAGAAGGTTTGCAACAAGCACAGGCATATTTTTATGGCATAGTCTACTTTGTACTGAATAATCACAAAGCCCTTTCCATAATGATCTGTCATTTTTGGTGGGTGAGGATATGTCATGCCTCAACTACCTGGCAGGTAAGATATTGCTGTATGCTGTGCTTGGATAAAAAATGGAAGTTTTCAGCTGGTGCAAAATGGAGTTCTTTAGTTCATGGATATCAGTCTTTCATACATGTTTGATCAAGTTGGTCATATTTTCTTTTGTACAGGCTGTGAGTTCCTGTAGTGCTGTCCTTTATTTTTTAACTTTTTAGTCTCTGATTTGGACATCACTGGATTCGACATCTGACTAAAGCAAGGCTTTTGATCCCACTTCTATATTTAAAATCAATATTTGTTCAAATTTACTTTTAATTGTCTACTTTAAGATTGCTTGAAATTCTCTTCCTGATAAATTTGTTTTTTCAAAGATCCTGTTCAGGAAGTTAGGTGTTCTTGTATGAGTGTGTAATAAACACTAATAAACACTTCCCTGAGTCACAGTGGAAGTTCAGTAGTTCTCAGCTACAGAAAGTGAAATTAAATGAATATAAAATGACAGTAATTAAATGAATATAAAAACTTATGGTAGCAGAACTAAAAATGAGTCACTCTCATTTGGGGAGTATGAAGTGGAGAGAGGAAATTGTCCTTGTCTAAATGAAAGAATGCTCATAAATAAAATTCTGTTACCAATAAAATTGCTAACTTGCATGGTGTGTAGTAAAAACGTTAAGCTTTCTACATAAGATGATACTTCATATCTTGGTTATCTTTTCTGGTGGGACGGGTGGAGGACAGTCAATACATTCAATTATGCTGAGAACTTGGGTGGTTAAGTAGGCTCTGAGCATTGACCTTTGTTTGGAAGGCTGTGGAGAAAGGGCCAGAAGAAAGAATTCTTTATGTGGGCACCGTAGCTGAGAGTTTATGAGAATCCAGAACTATATGTTGTAAAGAAAAAAGGAAAACAGAAAGAAACTAAAAAACAGTGACGTAAATGAAGAATACAGAGGCTAGAGACCTCTGAAAAGAGGAGAGGAATGAGAGGCATGGCAGGAAGTGTGAACAGAGTAGCTGCCTTCCTGCCAGATGAGGGCATAAGGCAGAAAGGCCCCTGGCAACTAGCTATTTCCTAAAAGAGAATGTGAGGTGACTTTTACTTCTGACAATAAATTTTTTTGTGCAACTTCAGGGTACATTTTCAACCTTAAGGCAATGGGAGAAAAGTGAAGACCTCTTAAGTTCTCAGGTCTTTTTCAGACCAGGTTCTGTTTTATTTACTGAAATTAATTAAACCAGTGTGACTTATTATAGTTTTGGCGTCTTGTCACTGCAAAGACAATCTCTGCCAAAGGTTTACTCTATCCAACACAATCAACAGACACTTGGATCACAATTACATATAAATACATAGCTATTTTAATGAATCCATGGGGAATATGTTTGGGTTTTGTTTGTTTGTTTGCTTGCTTTTGCTTGTGTTTTTGTTTGGTTTTTTCCCCTCAGGGTTTTCGTTTTGCTTTAAAGTTCACAATTATTAAAAGATGAGATTTTAAATGAACAATGTCTTTTCTCAAAGCTGGGATGTTTCTAAGCTGTCCCATCAGTGATTCTGCTTGCACAAGCTGAAATGATTGGAAAATATTCTATGGCGAGGAAGGATAGAAATTCTTACATTGACTTTACTGGCAGTGAAAATATACTGACTTATTCTACTTTTAAAGATATACATTGCTTTATTTGGAATGGAGAATAAAAATAGACCTGATTTCACCAGTATCTCACTTACACCAGCGAGTGTTTGTTTGCACTTCATCACAGCACAGGACTCACTGGGCAGGCGATGATGTGTAGTTCCAGGCACTCCCTGGCAAGATGTTCTTCACAGGAAGACTGTATAGTTTCATAGCTATATCCTTTTCTGGCAGTGCTGCTCTGTACTATAGCCACTGCTTTCCGCTGCTTATTCCACTCTTTAGAGATCACGTCATCAACTGGTGCAACAGGCTGTGCAGCCGTGTAGTGAACTGGATTGGAAGGCTGATTTGGACTAAAAATTAAAAATAACTTTTTAATCTTTTGATGTGTTATTTTTAGCCTGGCTAGTCACTTGACCTAAGTCACAGCATGGCTGGATAAACTGATACACTGCTGCCATAGTCATACTGAGAAAAAGTGGTCAGGATAGGGGAAGATAAAGACAGATTTAAGACGTCATTGTTTCAGAAGGAAAGGTCTCTGGATGTTCCTGAGAGGGGCTGGGCTGGCAGCCAGACTGCACAGAAGGAATGTTGTGTAGGCTGTGTGTGTAGGTTGTCAGAAAGCTGTGTGTGTAGGTTGTTGGAGATGTGAATCTGCCATTAATAGAGAGATCTTAATATGAATTGAAAAGAGCTTGAAGTAAAGCAGCAAAAATAATCAGACCTGTGTATTTGTGTACAAATGCATGAAGAAGATTGGCCAGGTGTGAGTAGTTGGAGGAACTGAGGATAGCATAGGAAGGTGCAAGTGCAGAAATACTTAAGTGCTGTAAGCATCACTGATGACAAGGGTTATGGTAAAATAATGAAAAATAATAATGAACTTATCTGAGTTTGAGGTTTTTTTGTTTTTTTGTTTGTTTTGTTTTGTTTTGTTTTGTTTTGTTTTGTTTTGGGTTTTGTGTGTGTGTGTGTGTTTACTGTCAATGCAATGCATTGTAGCATCAGAAGGTTTCTGTTTCTGTCAGAATAGTTTCTCAAAGGTTCAGTTTCTTGGAACGCATAAAACTGAGTTGGATAAATACTAAAAAACATACTGTATGAAGTAATTCTCCATTGGCAGAGGGATGAATGACTGTGATCTGTTACACATTTACATCTCTTAGCAACTGTGAATCAAATGTTGTTGCAAATGCTGTTGAAGACCACAGCTGTATCTCAGATGGGAAACTCAAGATGAATGCAGAGTATGCTGTGCAGTCATGTTATTTGCCATACTTTTTATCTGCTTTCTTGCTCTTACTCTTTTATATTGCAAGCATTCCTTTGCAACAGTCAACCATGAATGAGATGGTGGGCCGGATTCCAGTGAGGGTTGAATTGACTTCAGAGGTCAGAGTGTTGTAGTTTAGCTGCGCTATCTGTTTATAGAGCAATCCTCCTTGTGTAGACAGAGTTGCTGGTGATTGGAATATTTTGAGACAGGAATTTTCAACCAGTTTCTTGTACAATGGTGAAACAGTTTGTAGCCTTTTATAAAAGAGTGGACACAGAAAAGTTTAATCCTATACTGAACCAGCAATACAGATTTTCACTGCTCTGTGGAGTACTCTTAGTTTTTAGTAGTCTAGGACTGTAAATGTCTGGTAGGTATTGACTGATCTTTTTGTGCATGAGGGATTTACTTTGATTTTCTCTTTTTTTTCCTTCATTATGTAATCAAAGCATTTTTTATCAAATTGCAACAGTGAATACTACTAAAAAATACAATTCCAGTTAATGTCCTTATATTTCTAGTTATGTCTGTTCCTCTCATGTACTTAATAATATAAATATTGGAGATGAAATTGAAGGGCCAGTTGGAATGATACTTCACACCTGTGGTCTGGTCTCTAACAAACCCAAATCTTGATTTTGGTTGTGCCTGGCTTTAATTATGCTGAATTCCTGGAAGCTGCTATCACACTATTTCATTCCCCAGTGGTAAAAGTATCTTGAAACCAAAATATCTCATAAGGTTATGTCTGTATTTGAGTTGGTATTGGAAAAATTAGACTGCATTTGGTTTCTGGATCAAACTCTTATTTCTGTCCAGGCACTGAAGAGGAGGAGATGGTAGGCTTGCTTTCTAACACATCTGCATTAAATATGTAATATGGAGATATTTAAATGTAATTGGTTATGGTTTATGTATAGCTATGGAATTTAAGAATAATCTAATGATTTTCCTTTTAAACAGACTTTTTTAATGAACCAATGTGGTATGCTTGAAGATTTCATTTTTTTAGAGTTCTCCCTTTCATCCAGCCTATTTCTCATCCTTTTTGTGTGTTACGTAATTCTGGCATTTTCTTTATTTGAAACCTAATCCATGACATGAGTTTTAAGTAGTCATGTGAGTAATTCTACTGATTGTAACTCAATGTGAAAAACCTTTTCAGAGTCAACTCTTTTGACTCTGCTCTCTCATGATGTTCTTCTTTAAAGTGGTTATGTATCAGTGGTGCTGAACAAGAACAACCTGTTTTATTCTCCTTGTGGATTTCGTGTTTCTGGCCTAGCTTGTAAGTATGAGAATGAAAGGAGAAATGTGTTGGACTTGTCCTGACTTTGACAGCTCCACCAGCACAGGTCTTCCTAACCTCATACATTTTAAATTCCTTCTGATTTCTGTAAAAACTGAAAATGGTGGGTTTTATTACATATTTAAATGGTTCCTGTAACAGATAAAACCACAAGTTAATTCTGCTACTACTGACTCCGTATCTGAGGCTTATTATTGACTCAGTTGCCTTTCTTTTTATTGCAGTGAAGAGGCAAACTCCAATAATAGGATGATGTGGACAAGAAACAGTGGTTTATATTAGCTGTTAAGTTTATTCTAAATCTGTTTGGATGATCTTAGCCATTGCAGAACTGTACTCTCTGATATGAGAGTGTCAGTCACATGGTTAGATTAGATTAAGAAACCAATTATTTTATGCTACATCTTCAGTTCTTACTGTACTGATTGCAAGAGCCATATAGTCTGCAAAGGGTGGTTTGGATGGTAAATCAGTAATCCCCTAAGACCTCTCTCCTAGACTGTAGCCCTTTACTCTGCAGTTTATTTTATTTTATCAAAAGGTTTATTTTTACCTTTTGTATCCAAGGATTTTAAAGGAAGCACTATGGTTTTAATTTCACTGCGGAATAAAATCAGCCTGCTGAAATGTAAGCATTGTTTAAAAAGGTACTTAATCTTGTTATATTTCTTTATTTGGTGCTAGTTCTGAATCGAACATATTCCCTAGTATTGTAGGGGTATATTATGAATAGTCCTGAATACTGTATGTGGTTGAGGAAATCTTCTATGTATTATTCCATTGTTGTTCATCAAAGAAGCAATTTATGGGACACAGGTTGATAGAGAAGTTAACATCTAGCATAAAACAGCAATCAGTATTTTGATGTATGTGTGGTATGTCATGCCATGTGTTTCTGAAAGCTATGTTGTTTTACTTGAAGAGGATGTAGGTTGCACTTCTGTCAGGCACAAATGAATGTATTTTCTGGGATGTAACTTACGGTGCATCGTTAATTGCGCAAATACTTACTTGTCCTGGAGGGAAATACTTAAATAACTTAATTTCTTAATTAAACAATTAATACAATGAAATTTCAGATCAGCAGGGGTCAAATCCTTTTCCCTGTTCAGTGCCCTCTAAACTCTATGGCAGTTAAAACCATGTTTCAGAAACCTTATATCTCTTGTGTGAGGGTTCTGTTCCTTGTCACAGGAGAAGCTACACAATTGCATTCTGCAGCTCTCTGGATCTAAAGCATATCCNATATATATATATATGTACAGGAGCCTACTGTTTGGCTGGTTGATATTAAACATGCTAAGGTTTAGTTTTAGTTGCACAGACTGGGAAAAAAGAAACAACCCACTTCTGGAAAACAGCCTTCAATAACCTTTGCTGCCAGAATAGTCCACTAACTAATTGCAAACACATGGAAATATTTATAAAGACCAGGGCATGGACTCAAAAATGACTGATCTCCTGCTCTGGTTTAGCATATATGAGTGACAGCCCTTAGTAACCCTGCTCTCTGTCAGAGGAGGTCTGCTTTATCACACTGAGACAAAGAACAGCTGCTCTGAAGGCAATGGGCAGCCC
>VXBN01002722.1:0-13976 GCA_013397395.1 Sinosuthora webbiana | reverse complement strand
TAAAAATAGCTTATGCTAAGAGGAAAAAGGTTTTGAAAAAGCAGTTGCCTTGCTAATGATTAAAAAGGACAGTTTATTTTTGCTTTCTATCAGTGCATTGTCTGTGTTTGGAAATTTGAGGAGAATTCAAAAATCTTGTGTATTTCTGTTATCTTTTCAGTGTTACTTGATGCTTGGCAAGAATAAATAATGGCTGTAATACAAATGTTGGCCTGTGCACAGCAGGGCCCTGACATCACAGCCTTAAAGCACTGAACACATAGTTCATTTTCTCTTCCCCTGTGAACTGTTCTCCTCGAGAAGGGTCATGTTTGCATAAACAGAGCATGGAAAAAAAAATTGTCAAGTTTCTAGTAATTTTCATGTAAATAGCAGTTTATTCACTGTTTAGTGTCTGGGCATTTGTTTTTTGTTTCTTATTGTTTGTTTGTTTTTTGTTTTGTTTTGTTTTTGTTTTTGTTTTTGTTTTTTTTCATGTGAAATGATGAGCAAAATAGAAATGCATAGTTACTATTCCTTTGCCACAACACTGTTGAAAAGTGAACACAATTTCCATTTTAATTGATGACCAATATATTCTGAGGACTGTTTTGATCAGCTTTTGGAAAAATATCCTAGTTTATTACCAGTAATTTCTTTTGTAACCAGGTAGTCAGAATTTGGGGTGTTCCCATGAGGAGCCATCCAGACCCATGATGTCTTTTGGTGTCCATGGAACCAGTTTTGAAATATCCAGAGGATTAGAGATTTTTGAAACAGCTCTTAATGGTATTTGGCATTTGTTCAGCTACCTCTCTCATCACCAGAAAGTACAAAGTTCCTTACACATGCTTAACAGAAAAAAGGGTTTTGAGAGAGAGTTTCAAGCTGTCGCTAAATGAGGGTCATTTTCTTTTATGCTTGATGAAAAATCTTGACTATTTGGGCTGAATTTCCTTACAGTTAAAAGACAAGTGGTATGTCTCCTATTTTACGGAAGATGTGAGAGTATGCTTTCAATCAGAAATATGAGTGGCCTATGAAAATCAGCTTGTGTTTTGAGTATTCCTTTCCTCCTTACTGTTATTTTTCATCATGTGTGATGCATATGAAGAAGCAAAGCCCACATTTCCTTCAGGTCTGAGGTACTCACAGAAAAATGGCATGGAGGAGCTTGAGAAGAAGAGAATATAACCATCTCTTATCTGAGTCCCAGAAATTCTGGCTGTGTACTGCCTGTTTTCCTAAGAGTTGGATGTTAAAATTTCCCTGTTGTGAGTATGGATGGAGTTCTACCTGACTTCAGGCTTAGTACTTCCATTAAGGTAAAATAACTGCTGTTTTCAGAGTATGCTACTTACATTTCTAGAAAGTACATAATTTTAATGCGAATCTGAAACTGAGGAATTAATTTAATCACTATCTGCCCAATCTGTGTCGTGGACTTGTTTTTCTTGTAGCATTTGAAGTAGCACTGCAGTATCAGGAACTCTGGTATCCCGTATACTGCCAAGCCAGAAGTGATTATTTTAATTTCTTTTATTATATTGTTAATTTTAATTATTAATATTACTTGTTTTATTAAGTGTTTGCTTTATACAACCAGGAAGTTCCTCACTATCTTCAGTGCCTTGGTTTCTGATAGAAGTTTGCATTAAAATAAAGCTGGAAGTTGTTGTAGCATTACAGACCTTCAGAGCGTTTATTGGTGTGCTGGACTATGTATCATTCAAAAAACACAATATACTCTCAATTTACTGAGAGTCTGATAGTTTTTCTGTTTATTTTGACTTTTACTATTTGATATACAGTGACTAAATAAATCAAGCATATAGGCAGAGAAAGAGAAATAAATGCTCTTTACTCTTTGACCTTGTAAAAGAGACAAAATACTTCATTTGTTGGAGGAGAAGCTTGGGTCACAAATCAATTCCCAACACACAGCAAACTGATTAAGGGAGATGAAAGCATACTTTCTAGACAAATTAATAAGGGAAAATAACAAATTAATAAGGGAAAATAAGAAACAATAAATTTTATTCCATTTATGTTTTGGAATGGAATTAATTAAAAATAAATTAAAAGAGTTGACCATTGCATTATACAGAGCAGAAGAAGAATTCCTATTTTTTTTCTACAATGTATACCTTTTCTGTGTTAGAACAAAACTGATGTGGTGGTTCCTGCTCGATGTATAGGTGGGATCTGCATTGGGAATCCTTACTTACATGAAGGTCCTCACCAACACTGAATGGGAATTATCTAAAGTTACTTTAATTTTGGTTGTTTTGAGCACCTAAGGTTTTCTCTTTCTTCAGAGCATTTTAACTATTTATCTGGGGTTTTTTTCCTACTTTGAGGTCCAGTTCACTACCGTTAATTTGCTATTGTTGGCTTACTAAAGATTGTTTCTATAGTGAATGCTTTCAACATACACATAGACATGGGGCCCTACCTAGCACAAATTTTTTATCACATTATCCATAATTTATCAGTGTTGTTTTCATTCACCACCTGCCTCCCATTATGCCTGTTAAAATTGGCTAATGTTTTTCAGGATTAATTTTCTTAAATGTAAAAGGCATAAGGTTGGGGGTGAGAAAGCAGAACTTGAACAATGCCATCAATGTGTAATGTACTCGTGTAATTTGTCTAGATCAGCAAATTTATAACTATTGCAATAAACGACATATTGCTCTCATAACAAGGCTCTCTGAGTTACAGTGTTACTTGGGAAAAAACAGTATTCTGATTTTTAAACATTTTAAACATATTTAACATTTTAAAGTTACATTTTAAAAAAATATATTATTGCTCTTCAGGAATGAAAGAGATATTTCATTTAGCAGTCCATTTTCCTGAATCATTTATACATCATTTAGGGACTTCACATAAAGGAAGAGGAAAGTGTATCAAACATCTGTGTCATCAGAAAACTGGATCAGTGTTTGGAAACATGACCAACTTTTAAATTATTCATTAAGAAAAATACTCCCAGATGCAGATTAATAAAGTTTCAAAATATTATTCTATACTCATAAATAACATTTGAATTTCAGAATGGTTGGCTGTTGTAGCATTACTTGACAGTATGTTTAGAAAATAAAAATAATCAACCAACCCAACCCAGTCAGAAAACCCAAGCAATAAATCAAAACAAACCAGCCAACAAACAAAAAATCCACCCCAAAATAAAGAAATTTTGTAATTATTGAGTGAAATTAGTTTATTTAGATGAAAGTTTTAAGAACTGTAACACTAAGTTACTGTTGTAACAGTGTTACACACCTGAACACTTAAGAATTCATTATTGAGAGAGAGAAATTCATATACATTTTTGGTGGCATTCTTGGAAAAAACTCAGACTTCAAGTATGACTGAGCAAACTATGATTTCTTTTTTTTAAAAAAGGGGGCTTTCAAAGACTGGATTCATTTAGTTTGGAACAGGCTACAAAATTAATATGTATTTAAAAAAGCAAAGACTTAAGTGATCACAGCTTTTGGCTCTTACAGAGAAGGAAATGCCTTTAAAAATTCCATATTGCACCAAAGTTCATTCTCTACCTCCCCCCTCTTTCTAGCCCCTGTTTAATGTTGTGTGGAACATCTGTTTAGGGAAAGTAAGGCTAGCAACAGATTTGTTAACCCTTAAGCTCATAGATGTCCAAGTTTATTATGAGTGGGTTATTTTCTTACCAAACTACTATGTTTTGGATACTTTTTACAGCATTCATTTTTTTGTGCCTTTTTCTCACCACCTTGTTTTTTGTTTATTGTTTGTTTTTGTTTAATATAGGAAACAAAATAAATAAGAGCAGAAAAGCAAACACGGCAAAGTTTTTCACTGCTTTTAAGAAAACAGATCAGACCATAAAGCTAGTGAGAAGTAGGTGCATTGGATAGCTACCCTGGACCTTACTGTCTTCATTTTGGATATAAAGGTCTAAAGAAACTTTTCTGCATCTCTTAATGATGTTTTTCTGAAGAGGTGCCTTGTGCCTGCATTGCAAACATGCTCTGGATTTCAGTGTAAGGGCAGAGACACTTAGCAGGGAACTGAAAATGGAGGCTGTGGCTTTGTTTACAGATACATTTTAGGAGCAGATCATATCCTTTGGATAAGCATGAGGCAACTCTTGAATCTTCTAGGTTGTTTCAAAATTAAAGGGGTAATCTGGATCTGCAGTCTCAATCTCTTTTTCTAAGCCCGGTGTCTTCACTCAAGTGTCATAGCCCTTGCACATTTTCAGTTACACATCATTACCCTGATTCTTTTGTCGCAGACCTGGCCCCAGTATTCTTATTTCTCCAGTATTTCTTATTTCTGATGCCTGGGACTTGGTTACCTTTTGCTGGGTGTATATACTATGTCTTTTGCTGCTGCTCAGGAGATAAGCCTGAGCTGGCCAGGACCTCACTTGCCTTAGACACAGGGTTTTCTTTTTGTCCCTGCAGATGATAGCAACTGAATGCTGCTATTCTCTGTACTCCAGGAACTGAGGTCCTCTCATCAAATATCCCCACCTGTTATAGCTGAAATAGCTGAATTCAGAGGAACAGAGATGTCTTTCCTCATATTAGTCTAGTGACCTGTCTTTGGCTTGTGAAGAACATTTCTAATGTATATTTGGGATGGGTTCTCTGAAAATGTCTGCCTAGTAGCATTAGAGTTAGCTGGTTTGTTTCTTTCATTTCATAGAGCACAAGACTCATAATATTTTTTTAGGTCATTAGAAAACAGATGAGCAAAAATCTGCTTAAAATTCTCATTAAAAACATGAAATAACAGAATTAATATTTAATAATGATGTTCCTGTTTAGTCAGGTCAATGCTTTTAAGAATCTGTTTATCTAATAAGTGATGAGATCTTTATGGAAAGATCTCCAATAAATTTTTAAAAATTGTTGAATATCAGTTAAAACACATTTCAACCACCAAGACTCTGTTTCTCTCTGCTTATTGAGATTTCTTGAGGTGGTAAGTGTTATAGATTACAAAGCTTGTAACTACCACGTATCTGTGCTAAAAACAGCATTCAAGAATTTTGAAAAAGCTTTGCTCAGAATATGGAAACAGAAATCAAAGGTATAAATGAGAGTAAAACCAGGGTCGCACTGTTGAGTACTAAATCTCCAAGAAACTTGATTTAGCATCAGTTTGAGCCAATAAATCTGTATTACACAGCATCATTAGATCCTCCAGCTTTTATTTCTGAATACAGATGCAGATGCAGTGCATAATTTTACAATTGGAAATAAAAGCCCTGTGGTAACATTCCCATATTCTCAATGCTCAGCAGCTGTGAAAAGGGAGTTTTGGGGGGCTGACTTCTTTTGAAAGTCCAGTCTTTAGCTTCTGCAGTGTTTAACAAGGGTCAAGCTTTCGTTTTTGTGTCTTAAAACTATTATTTTTAAATAGAGAAAGAGAAAATAAGCCTGCTTTACCAGATACTCTGAAATCTGTACTAAATACAGTGAACCAAAGTATTAAAGTGAGTATTTAAAGTGAGTTCTAGTCAGGTCTTCTGGATTGCTATGGCATGTACTGGTTGAATGATGAAAGATAGATACTGTGTGTTGCACTTATGTATTGGATCCTGTATTTACCATTTTGCTACACAGTGATGGTTCTTTGCCATTTCTTTTCTTCCCCAGAACTGCCCCTGCTTGGTTAGTGCAATTATAATTATATTGTTGCTGCTGCGTAATTACAGTGCTGCAGGGTTTTTATGCTTAGAACTTACATGCTTGGCAAAACACTGAAAATTGAAGTGTGATGGTTCACTGACTGTAGACCAGTGTGACATTAGTTGCGGACCCTGTGGTGGTCACTGCAAGAAATTACCACATTTAAAAAAAATATATGGAAAAGACATTAGTTGGCAGAATGTGTCACAGACATTTCTATTTTAGCTCAAGCGTGTCCTGATTTTATTTAATGTGAAAGTGATGGAAGAATGCATACTGCCTCAAATGCAGGCCATGTAACCACAATAACCTGCCTTTAGGTTTATGTATCTGGGCTACATAAGTTCTGGGATTAAGCAAATACTGCTATCACTTCTGATTTGTGTTTAATAAACATAGCTGTATTTCTGAACTGAGTGCGTAGGGTTTATCATATTTGTACCCAGCTGGAGATGACTTTAACCTTTCCATCTGCTTTTGGATGTTGCAGGATCCATGTTCCCAGATACTTCTGCTCTTGTCTCCTTTTTACAGTCCAACAGAAGACCATTTCTATTGTTTTATGTTGGCTACTGGAGAAAAAGGATCTGTCTCTAGGTACCAGAAAAGAAAGCTGTTCTTACTTGCACCTGGCTCCAACCAGTTGTAGCCATGTTCAGTCATACAGTTTTAGGTCAGATGCTGTGTCACCAATTTGCAGTGCTGTGAATGTCAAGGCTTTCTCAGGAAAGACTGGGCAAACCTCTTCCCTAGCAACCTGACTAGGTTTTCAACCCAGTGCAATGCATACCTGTCAGCCTCTGGAACACCAAGGTGCAGGTAGCCACCTTGCATGATACTGGAGGTGAATGGGAGAGTGAGGGTCCTACATTGCCTAAAGTTATTGCTGCAAGAACTTTAGTAAGCCAGAGTTCCCTGACTTAGATATTTCATCTGCTCAGCCTTGAGTCTGAGGAAGGCCAATGCATCTTTCCCTTCATCTTCCCTCTGTAAAGGAAGATGAAGGGAAGGATGAATATGAGTGGAAAGGAACCTTGGGGGCAGGGGAGAAGGTTAACAGGTGGAGTTCACAGAGGGCATCACTCAGGGCTTTGCTATGCTCTTCTGTTCCTGCATCCTATGCCCCAAAATGCCGGTTCTACTGCTGAGCCATCACCTATCCTAGTGGAGGTTAATGCCTGGTATTGTGCAGTGTCTCCAAAATGCCTAGTGCAGGGAGTAGCCAGAGCTCCTTTGAGATTAGCCCAATTCATTAGGGCATGGTGCTAACAAAGCCAAGGTCACAGACTCAATCCACATATGAGTCATTGACTTAAGAGCTGGACTGAGTGATCGTTTGTGGGTCCCTTCCAACTCGGACTATTCTGTGGTTATTGCTCTTCTGTGATTTTAGTATGTACTTGGGTCTCATGGTGGTGCAGAGAGGAAAAAGCTTAGCCAAAAAAAGGACTTTTACTGCTGTCATACTACATTTATTTTTCGTACAGTTTCATGTGTCCTCAGTTTCCTCTTTTGCTGATCCTGTGAGCAAATATCTGTAAGACAGGGGTGGCCACCCACTGGCCACCAGAATATCTACAGGGCCTCTGGTACCTGAAGAGATCATGGATACAAATGTCTTTATAACAGTGAACTCCATTATCCATTTTGCAACATTTTTACTACCAAATATGGTATCACAGCTCAGGCAACTGAAGCTATTTATATCAGCATAGCCAAACAGGATCAGCTTCATACCTTTCAGGTAGCTCATTCTGGTTTGTGAGCAAATTAGGCTTTGTAAGTTGTTCACTTTTCCCTGATAACATAGAGCTGTTAAAATTTATTCATATATGATTGTAACAAGCAATTATATATTACATATTATATATACACCTATATTTATGGCTCAAAATCAGATCTAGAGAGTACATCTGAAGTAAAAGCCTTGTTTTTTTTTTATTCTGCCTTACCAAGTGGCTGTCTGAATGGATTTTCTTCATTTGAATAGAAATAACTTTATCATAAGAAGATATTGAAAATTTTCAGTGGAACTGTAAATAAACTGTATGATATCACATGCTATCACAGATCAAAACTGTGAGGAAAACCTCTTGTTAAATAAGTGCCAATAAACAGTACAACAGAAAAACATGTTCAAATTTTATGCCAATCAGTATTAGCACAGAAGTGAATCTAGGTGGAGGAAAGCTTGATTGAATTGGCAAAGTAGCTGGGAAGAAGTTAGTACCTCTATTTTAGTACTGTGGTTTTGGTCAAGAATACCTATATTGTATCACAATATGCCATTTCCATTCTTAAGCGAATTACATTTTGCTTAAGTGATGTAACTGCCTGGTTAAAATACAGACCTTCAGACTCGGATCAGGTATGCATCAAATTAACTGAGCCACTGATACGGCTCAGTTACAAAACTGCCTAAGGTAGTTACAAAACTGCCTAAGCTAGTTCTGCTTCTGCTGATAAACATGGCTGTAGCACTTTGTTAGATACTTATATAGGAAGAAAAAGGGAAACATTAGTTTCTGCCGTTATTTTCCATTAAATGGTTCTCGTAACATGTTTCCCAACATTAATTAATATCAAACTCTTTGAATCCAAGTGCCAGCTAGGCACCTGGCCCATACCATCAATTTGAAGTGTTCTGATTTCACCTGGATAATTCGACTGCTGCAGAAAACACCTCCTTGTAGCCTAAATAGGCCCTTTCAACTGGATAATTCGTTTCTCTTAGGGAAACGGAAGATGAATTTCTAACAGTAAATGATGTAATTGAAAGCAACTTGATTAAGTCTTTTCACTGTACAATCTATATACTTATGGAGGTGTTGTTTTATATCCAATCAGTTATTATGCTCCCACCCCAGGACTTTAAAGCAAATTTACTCTGTGGCCTCAGATGGAGTAGGTAGGCTAGTGTCTCTCTGTACTTCAGTTTTGGGGAAGTTCGGTCTATTGTCCTCCCTGTACACCATGCCTTGCTGTTGAAAGATGAAGTGAAAATACTTCTCCTGTACCATGAGAAAGGGAAAAAAAAAGTCTTAAACCAGAAATTAGTGCTTTTTTTTCAAGTAGAGATAATGGGGAAGGTGGTGCCAATTAGCAAATTGCACTGTCAGCTCCATGTTGCTATATTTTTTAAAAAGAAGAAAATGAAATCTTGTGCCCTTCAGTTTCCAAACAGTGTAACTCATTCCCTTTTTCTCCAGGTTCTAGATAAAGAAAAACAAGGTGGAAAAAGTTTAATATAATTTAATATAATTCTGACTATAATTGAAATTGGAAAATCAGAAAACTGATACTTTCAATCTTAATTTTTTCTTTGTTTTTGTTAGGGTAATATTCATTGTCTTTGGTAATTAAAACAGTTTAAACAGTTTCTGAGTATGTTATTAGTATACTTTTTTTTCTGATGGGCAAGGCACTTCATCAGTAGAGTGGTTTAATATGCATTTATTATGTTTTCTCATTTCCCAAGATTTAAACAATGTTAGTGCAAGCATTTATTATCCATGGTTGTGTCATTTGCGTATAAAACAAGTGTTGGTAAAAAGCACAGTAAAATAAAATCTCTTTACATTCATATGGAAAAGAAAATTACTTTCCTAAAATATGTTTTTAATTTGAAACATGTTGACTTAATAAATACAGTTTTATCTGTAGTAGTGAATTGAACTGATTGTTTCTTGTTACCATGGACTTTGAGATTTTAAACCTGGATCTCAGCTGCTCACCTCATTTTTATTCATGGATTGTAATACAGAGAAAAATAAGGTTTCCTGCCTTTTAAAATCCCAGTTGGTTTTTCAGCTTTGAATGAAGTCGAAATTTGGAATGAAGCAGAGGCTCACAATGCACCTGTGGAATAGTCTGTTTCTGTCAAAGCTGGTTTAGCATTTTCAGCTTATTCTAGCTCCAGTTCCTTTGTCTTTGGCTTCTGTTTCTTCAGAGACCTTTTTTTTTCTTGAATGCTTTAAATACTACTGAATATTTTTGTGGCTTAAATTAATTGTTTTTACTAGGTTACTGCTTTGCACAAAATACAATATTTTAATATTTAAATATAGATAGGGTATTTGAAAACAAAATGTTTTTTAATAAAGATCTGAAATACCACTATTAAAAAATTCTCCCCTGCCCAGACCTCTCAGAGATCTGAAAAGGTGTAATTTTGTAGAAAACAAATTTAATAGAAAGGAATGATGGATTATTCTACTTCAGTAAATATAGCTCATCACTTTGAAAGCAGAGAGAAGCAGGGGGGAACATAGTTTTATTCTATGTCAAAGTGTCCTTTATACAAGAGAATTGTTTAGTATGCAAGAAAAAATAGATATTCGAGTTGAGATTATTTTATGAATAACTCCTGCCATGGCTAACTTTCACTTCAAAGCATGGAGCAGTAAATACACCATGTTTTTGCTACACAACCGTGTGTAAAATAGACATTTTTCATCAAGGAGTATGTGATCTTGTCGTTGTACACAAATAAACAAGCTTTGCCATATACTGCAGGTGGTACTGTTTACCTGCCAAACATTTAGGGAGCTTGCCATTGCAAGGCAGGTCTTGTTGCAAATACCATGCAGAACGTTTACTGGTGAGACACTAGTTTTAGTGTTAGGCATCTTTACAGCCTATTAGAGCAGGACAACAGGCTGCATTCTCTTCTGCAAAATAATTCCAGCTTCGTGTAATCTTTCTTCTTTCCTTCACAGCATATTTATGAAAGTATTTTTCTCCTTTGATCCAGAGTATAGAAAACTCTTTCAAGATCTACATTGCTAGGCTGGGGCTTTGTAAGTTTATGGCTTCTATCACATAATTTTTCTTTTAAATTGTGTGCTTACATAGAGGCAAGCTGGAAAATTGAGTGTTTCTAGAAGGCTGTCTGACAATCAAGGCAATATCATATTTTCCAGCAAGAATACCAGATCTGTGTCATGTGTGATTTAACCAGCAGTTTCTGTGTGAAGAACAGTGTTCACTTTGTTTATTGGAAGATTACTGAAAATCCTATAATTTATCACTAGTCCATCAGAAACAAGCTTTGGCTGATTTAGTGGCTCATTTGGAATTGAAATGTACATATTTTATCTTAAATGTTGATTGTTCTGTTTCAAGTCCTACATTCTGGCTCTGTGTAGAATACAAATAGCTTTAGTATATGTTTTTGTAAAATGACAAACTGTATTATGAAAGAAGATGCTTTGAGACATGCTGCTATGATACACTGTTTACTTATTTTAAAATTGTTTTTCAAAAGAAAATAACTGGAGTGCAAGGCTATTATAATGAATGATGGTTTGTAGTCCTTTTTCACACATCAACTAGCATGTGTAGCTTTCTGGGCTGGTTGATTTAAAGAGAGTAAATGAGTGTTTCTTACATCAGTCACAGCTCTTTCCTCTATGTTAATTGGTTGCTAAGGCTGCTAAGGATTAAAGCCATTCAAAGTTTCTGCTTCCTTAAAATCCTTTTGTCTTCCTTGCTCTCTGCTTGCACTTTGGTTACATGGTATAAGTGAGACAATTAACAATCGTGTACCTGGCTGTTTTATCCAAAAACAATGTTTTCATTCTTTGTAACACCAGAAGCTCCATAATTCTGATTGTGAAACAACTGGCTTGTGTAGGTCTCATGAGCTTGTAGGTTACAGCTAAAATCCTGCTCAAAATTGAGGCAGATACATAAAAAAGCATTTCGGCTAGAGTGTAATTTCTTCTATGTGCAGATTACATTTCCTTATGACGAAGGCTGAGCGATCTGATAAAAGCCGTATGTGATTTTCCCATTCTCTGATTCTGGTTCTGTTACTGCCAATATGTTCTCAAGGAGTGGCTGGGAAAGCTTTGGGGTTGGCTTATGTTTCCTTACATGTGCTACCAGGAGGTTGAATGACTTTATAGAATTAGCAAGCTGTTCTTTCTGAAACAGGAGTTAATGGCATGACTCAGTCTGGCACTTAATGGCACTTTACAGCTGCAACAAATGAGTTTCAGTTTTTCACAGATATTAAGAAATTGAAAAGCTCCAGGGAGAGGATTAGCCATTCAACCTTTAATTATTTTTGTAGTTAAAAAGTATTTTACCTGAGCCTCTCTCATTGTCTTCTATAAATTAAGCTATTAGTGTATTCTTCTATAAACCCTCTCAATGTTAGTGGTCATGCAGATTCAATCTTTTCAGCCTGGGATTGAAAATAAAACAATGTACACTTCAGATTATGAATGTCTTTGTGCAAAGAAGTTGTGCATTTGACATTCCATGTCTTATCTATCAAGAGTTTTCTATTTGTGACTCCAAATTGTATTTCAAATGCCACAGTTTATTTTTCAGTTAACCCTTGGTTTCATATATTTTCTGAAATGCTTTCCAAGACGTGGGTTACTTTTAGCCTTCATGTCTCTGATATGTGAGAAATGGAGACTCAGGTGGTGTGGTTAAAGAAGCTTTTGTTATACCAGGCTTTGTAGGTAGTAGGTGTTGTGCTTAGAAGTCTGTTTACCAGCTGGCTTCTTGTTTTTTCTTCATGGGATTTCTTTTCCTTTTTCCCATATATCACTACATATAACCTGTTCTTCTGGAGTCCTGCAGTCCCTCCATCCTGCCTGTCTTTTAAATCATCTCCGTATGGACTTCCTCCCCCTTGCTCTGGTTTACTGGAGTGAAGTTGCAGTACATGCTGCTGGACAAGGGGTGTGGCTGCTCGGCCAGAAGTGGACCATACAGCTGGCATATATGCCCTTCCTCACTCATCAGCCAAGCTCCAGTATTGTCAAGTTTGCTCCTTTGGGTCTTCCTAGGCACTGGCTGGCTCCAGGAGCAAACCGGCAGGTGTGGGGAACAGCGAGCACTAGCAGTGCTGATGCTGAAACTTTGGGGCACTTAACCCCAAGCCAGGCAAGGAGACGCTGACGAGGACCTGAGCAAAGGAGTGCAAGGGAGGCTCTTTCTATGAGGTTCCAGCAGGTTTATTGCCAAAGGGGAATCAGGGAGAAAGAAAGCAACAGGTGCTGCTGCTGAGCAGCTTTTAAACAAGGGGTGGTACAGTAGGTAGAACACAACAGCATCCAATGGGATCCTTGTGGGTGGGGAATACAAGGGGAGGTATAGAAAATCATAACCAATGGGGTATATGAAGGGGAGGATACAGAACTGAAGTGCCAGTCATACACCGAGGAACAGGGAACATTCTGGATGAAAGGGTATGGACAAACTTTGACTGATAGGCGAAGGGTTGGCAAATCTAGGGATTGACAAGGAAGGGTCTGGAATAAAGGGTTGCGCTACCTTGATGGGGAGGAGGGATGGCGGGAACATTGAGGGCTAAACCAACTGTGAGGGAAATAAAGGGGAATCGGGAGCACACCACAACACGCTATCCCATCAGATTTTCCTGCTTTGTGATCCTTTGGCTAAGCAACACATCCTGCCTCTCAGTGGGGAGGGGCAGAGTTTTAACTTTGCCCACATGTGTTGTAGGTCTGATATGTGTCTGTTGACTTAATGAAGAAGCGAGTGACAGGAATAAACAGGACACCTTTAAATACCACAGATGATTTCTGATATAGTTGGCGTCTGTTTTTTACTGTCTTTGCCAGTATTAAATGTTTTGACAGGGAAGCTGAGGTAACACACATCTGCCATTCCACCAAACTCAAAACCCAAGCAGCTCTGAAAAATACACTGTCCTTTCTGCCTTTAAGAGCCATTGTTCCAGAGAGAGCAAACTAAGAAGAAGTATTTTGCAGAGATCAGAGCTATTGACAGTGCCAGCCTCTGGAACAAAAATGCATGCAGTGCTACCCAGAGCTGGGGTGCCACCATCAGCTCCCAACGCAAAACTTCACAGTTGTACTTTCTTCCTCTTCTTTCTGGCCTGAGGATCAGCTAAGCCTCAGATGCCATCTCTGTCTTGGTTTGGTTATGCAAATCCCCATCCCTGTCTCCCCTCCTCCACCCCTCTCCACACCTACTTTCCTGTGCTTCCACAGAAACAGACATATTGTCCCAGGGGCAGTTTCTCTTTGCGTGAGTTAAGTGTGTGAGTCTGATGTCTTGGCTCATTAAAGAAAATGGAAATCCCATCTCACCAAGGTCATAAACACTCACCTTTGTGCAAGGTACATGGTCACTACCAGTGCTTTATCAAAAAAACCTTAACTTCTTGTTAAGTGCATATATGGTCCAAAATGTGGAATCCAGAATGCTGTTTTATTAATTTTTTTGAGCTAGTTTTAAGAAAATTACTCAAATTTCTACATTGTTGAATATCTTTTAAAATGTTGTCTTGGTTTGGGAAGA
>VXBN01002721.1:18364-67434 GCA_013397395.1 Sinosuthora webbiana | reverse complement strand
TTCAGTCCTCACCAATACATTCACTTATGGGTGAGGGTATATAAAAAGCCTTTTTCTGACACTGATATTGCTGCCCTCTCCAGTGTCCCCTAAGGTGTCAGTTCCATCCACAGAGAGAACAGACAGAGCTTTTCAAAACAGCCTCTGTTCTCATAAATATTCTTAAACATCTATGAAGACGTGGAAAAACAAGCAGGAATGATCACACAGTATTTCTTGAGACTGCTGTCCTGAAACTGAAGCCTAAACCAGTGGACATCAACATTGAATCTAGGAAAAAATCCTAAACCGATTTCAAACGAAAAAAGGTGTCTTTGCTATTATTCAGTTTTAGCACATCTACGACATGGTGTAATACCCTCTCTCCTTTTTCCTAGCACATGGCAGGGATGTGACTAACAAAATGGGCAACAGCATAGAGAACTCATAGAACACTGCAGTCTACCAGCACCACTGCAAATTTACAGCCCGTTTACCAGTTCTTGAAATGCAATTGTTTGAGTTTTTGAAAGTCATAGGAAAATACATACAGAAGCTTCAGACAGATATTTAGTAGCTCATATGACATTTTCTTCATCTGCTGAAATGGGACACCCCAACAGCCAGGTATAACAAGGTAAAAATAATTACAATCATCTGGAGAGAGGTCCAAAACCTTTTCAGAGCTTGAAGACAAGTCATCTCTTATTTTAACAAGTAATTTCTGATTTTAACATCTTGTATTAGCAGAATTCCAGAAATGTGGAAAAGGAAAAGAGATGTGAAATAAGAAGAAAACATGTATTTTCTGAAAATACTCAATGGAAGCTACCACTGGAAACCAAATGATAAGTGAGAATATTTCATACTGTGCTAAAATTTGACCTTTAAAATCACTGCTACAATAAGGCAAAAACCTGTCTGATGGGTAGTTTACTCGCATTAAAGAAACAGAACCCAAGTTCTGCAATGAAAGTATTAAAAACACAGGGAGATAATAGCAGTGAGGTAGTCATAACATCTGGTTGCTTTCTTTTCCATGTTTGCCTACGGGATTCTTTAACTTCTCCTGCATTTTTCAAGGCACAGTCTATCAGTAATTTATTTTCTAGTCAAAGAACTATAAGTGTCAGCTGATATAGTTTAACTAGGGTCCCTAATTTGACCAACTTTCCTTGCAACAAGTAATGCCTATTAGTGCAAAACAGCACCACTGACTTTCACGAAATTCATCACCTGAAATGACATTACAAATTACTGCAATCCTGGTATCATATCTCTAGAGGAAGTATGCAAGGAACGTTGAGTATTTCCTCAAATACTGATTGGAATACTGTCACAATTAGCTGTCTGCTGCTGTCTAATGCTATCACACAAATACTGTCTCAGAAACAGGGCTTCTCGTTCCTCTCTTAAGAGTTCTTTTAAAGAAAAAGAGATTCCAAGTGTGTTATTTCTTGACAATTCTTCTTCCTATACAAGGCAAGGTCTTTGCTTAAGTTGCTCTATGGGAAACAGTTCAGCAAAGCAGAAAAGTGGGTACCTTACCCACACTCCCATAGATATTCAGTAGATACCTACTGTGGAATAGGACAGATGGCCTAGACACAGCCTTTTCTTTTGGCTATGCATCTATCTACCTTTTTTCTTTCTTCCAAAAAAAAGCCTGATTAAAACTGATAACTAAAAGAAAACTCCACTATTTTTAGGCAGCACAAATCAGAACCTACATCTGTCTCTCCCTCAGCTGTTCTAAACTTAATCAAGATGGTCTCTCTACAGGACAGTGAAGAGCTGGAACCTATTTTTTTCATTCAAGCCTCCTGGCAGAACAGTCACTTTACCTAACACAATTGGAAAAACTATCAGCATGACAGACTTCATTTTCAATTAACTGAGAATGTTTGCTGTGAACCTGTGTTTGTCAAATTCACAGTACTTTACCTTGTCACATTATGTCTATCCCTTCCTTGTTCTGGTCTTGTACTGTTGACCTCTTCTAACCAATTTTACTTTATTGTCCAACTTGCCTTTTTTTCTTACCTTCTTCCCAGACAGCTGGGATTCCAGGAAGCCAAATAGCTGCAGAAATTGTAAACACTGTCAAGACCAGAACAGGAAATGCAGATGCAAACAGGGCAAAGCAAGTTAAGCCAGTTAATAAAGGTGTTCATATAATAGATGAAGGAATACAATGTCTGCTAAGACTAATCACTGAAGACTATTTATGCTTTTAGACAATTAATTTCATTAATCAAAACGAAATTTAAGTCCATTTTCTGTGTCACATAAGCCTTCTTCCCTCCTCCACCTCCAAGCAAATTACATACATTACTTATTTTTTAAAAGGTAATATGAAAATGTCATTATGTTTACAGGTGCTCCTGAATAAGAAACCTTATATTGCATTCACTCTGCTCAATTGACACAGGAAAAACAAACACTCACAGACCCAACTTCCCCTCTCCAAACTAAGCTAAGGCAATAGTGTAAAAGACTGTGCAGAACAGTGGACCCTCATAAGGATATGGAAAATAAAAACAAACATGACAGATAAAGCACTAATGATGATCTCCTTGGTACTGTTGAAGTGAGACTTCTATACTGTGCAAACAAACTCCAGTAACAATGAAAAATTTAGCAGTCAGCAGCAACTTTCTGTAGCATACCAACAGCATATACTGAAAATGAATAGCTGGCCTCAGGATAGAAGTTCTACATGAAACATTTGTTTCATGTGTGTTGACAAACTGAGGTGTAAAGAAAGAGCACTTACCAGGATATGCAATTAAGAAACCTCTTACCTCTAGCCCTTGATAGTTCCATCTGTACAGCAGCACAAGTCAAATCTGATTTGGAATGGAATTTAGACACATTGAAGGAATTTGTCTGTTTTTTTAAAGGAACACTGTCTCTGGGTACTCCCTACATGTTCACAAATCTATGCCTGACTGAATGCCGTATTTATTTGCAAACTCTTTGAAAGAAAAGTGTTTGGTTAGAGAAGGTACCAATGCAGGTAACAGGTTAAAAAAAATGTAATTTTTTTTTCCAATTCCCCCAAATAAATACCTATGCAATGAAACTGGGGAATGCTTTGGGGAAATGACAGGCTTAAACCAAGTACCCTGCCAGAGAGCCATTACTTCAGCTGCCATAGTCTTAAGTTCAGCTTCACTAGCTTATCCTTTAAAACAAGGTGCTCCTGAGAGGATCATAAAACAAGAAACTAGGCACTAGGAATACAAACCCTAAAATAGAATGCTAAACAAGTCACATTGTGAATGAACTGATAGAAAATTTAGACTCCTGTCTAGGATAATAACTGATACATGAACAGCTAATTTAACAACACTGATTTGAAGTGCATTCACTAGACACTACCTTACTGATCTTCTGTTTCAAGGTTAGCAAGACAGAGAGTAACAATTTAAGCAAACTAAAGTTCAACACACCAAAAAAGAAAGAGAATACTATCTGCAGAGTCTTTGAAACTTATCTAAGATGACAATGGACTGTCTCCTTTGCTGCTTGGTTGTTGGGGTTTTTTAAAGAAGCTGAAGGAAGAAAAACATTGGAATATGAGGAGCCCATTCAAAATGTGCAGCAGTAACAGATACTAAATGCCAAACTGGTAAAATGGCAAGCAAGATTCTATAGGCAGATGCTGTCTAAATAATAAGTTTCTCTAGTATTATTTCTTCAAGAAATCTTAACTATTTAACTTAATTATAATGCATAAGGCAGATTTATCTTACTCATCACTGCCAGTAAAGAACTGAGGGCACAAAGAGTATAATGTTCAATCTGCCAAATGTTATTTCCTGTCTTTAGCTATTACAGAGTATGAACTCAATTGAGTTTTCATGGTATGGGCTAACACATTTTGTTTCCTGTCCTGCAGACTAATTATCTGCTGCTATTACTGCAAACAAAGCAATGTTATTAAAATTAAACTTATTACCTATCAATTTTCATGACTCTATGAACGACATTGCAAGTCTTTATTTGAAAGATGCAAGTCACACATCTTAAGAGCACAAGGAAGTTCCAAAAACCCTTCACAGGCAGGAGGTATCAATGATTACCCAGGGGTCTACTACTTTGTTGTGTAATGTGAGCAACCTTCAACACACAGATGGATCCAGTAGCAATAAAATGTCTTTACAGAAGCTCTTAGAGACCACTAGCAAAAGAGTATCAAATGAAAAAANAAAAAAAAAAAAAAGCCAGTTGAAGCCAGCTGAGGGGCCGTATCTGGACAGCCCTGATACATACACTGCAAGTATCACAAAACTTCACTTTGTCTTGAGGAACACGAAAAGCTTGCATCAGCTAAAATCTTGAAACTCTCAGAATAATGGAATTCAATTTAAAATACGTGATGCAGGTATTTGGCCTCCAGTCGGGTTAGAAAAAAACCAAGGACAAACTCAGCAGGAGTCCCAAACCCAAACTTAAGACCACATACAGATCAAGAGCCACACCATGAATTTGTATTTTTTCTTTGAGTTGGAAAGGTTTCTAGGAAAAAAAATACTTGGGTTTGGATACATGCTTTATCTGAACTCTTCCAAAATGAAGTGAAAAGATGCTTTTAACTTGAATTTGGACACCTTATCATGCTTTAGTATGCTTAATTCTGTAAGAGAATTTATATCTGATAAAACAACAATTTGTAAATTAAAGAGAAAAATACTGCAAAGAGCTTGTTTTATCCACTAGCTGTTTACAGCATCTGCTACCAACAGTTTTCTTTACCATTTAGCTACTTTTGTTGATCTGAGAATTTCTGTGCATTAGATATGTATCTAAATATATACAGTTCTATGTATATGTGCTCTCTTGCTGTATACGCACTTTTACTAATATTATATATTAAATTCCTACTAAAAATAAGCCAGTGCATGCAGGTAATTCTGCAAATATGCTTGGTCAATTTCTATTTTAACTCCCACTTAGATTTCAGGAAAGCGAGAACCTAAACTTGTGGCTTTCAACAAATCTTTTTTACTTTCTATGGAAGGTATGCATTTATATAGTAAATTGAAGCCTGTTGACCAAGTCTTTACTCTTTACTTAACTACGTGGTCCACAGACTATGCAATCCACAACACAAATTAAACCCACTGAAATTGCTATCTTCTCTTAACATCAACTTTCAAGTGTGTAAAGACTTGTAAAAGTCTTTGGTATAAGCAGCTGCTTCCTGCTTATTGCAAAAATGTCCAGCTACCTTCCACTCAAGCTACACTGAGCACATGCCTTTTTACCTAGAAAACGAAGATATGCTCAAGTCCTCTATACCTTGTTCTGCAGAAACACATAAGAGCAAAGAGATGGGAAATCAGATTGTTATTCAAATAGTGCCAACATATCATTGCTGCAGTCCCTGTTCTACCTGGCACTTGTCTTGCAGTTCAGGTACAACTGCCCTTCCTTGCTGATTAAGCTTTCTTATTACTATGTAAGTTGAATGTACGTATTCATATTGAAGTTTGAACACTGAATTGTTCTGAATGCTGTCAAGAACACTATACAAAGATGCTCTGCTTGAGTAAGCTTCTCAGCATACTGGTAGTAAGTCTTCGTGTCTACACTCACTTGCTATCCAGAGAAACAGTATCAGTGATATTTTACCTTGAGCTACTCAAAAACATTACAGAATAGTTATTTCAAGTAAATAAGAAGCTAGAAATTAGACTCCACTGTGATTACTGGACAGAAACTGGAACACCAAGCAACAAGACTAGTTAACAATGTTTACAATAATTTTCTTCATGCTCAGTTCTAGAACTGATTTAGAGCTCGAGAGGTTGCTGAAATAGGCAAGCAAAGTCCAAATGGTGTGGTCATGCACTTTTCCACCTGTAGCAAAACAGAACCTCAGGACCAACACCTGCAACCAGGGAAAGTTTTCTAGCGATCTAGCAGACACATAAATAGATGCAAAGCTGGAAAAGTATGAAGTAGTGTGGCAAACTGTTCATTCTTCTCACTTCAGAAAAAAAAATCACTTTCACAGGTAGATACAGTGAATTAAGGACAGCTACAATCCCTTACTACAGTGCCTGAAGTCAAAGGTCAATCTCTTCTCCAAGCGCTCCTACTGCTGAGAATACTACAAGCTCTCCACAAGTTTTTCAAGTCATGGCATTTCCATAAAACACCATGTGCTGGTGTATTTCTGTAAATCCAGCCATGATCCACAGCTTAACTTTCTGAAGTAATGATGGTGGCTCCCCTAATCAGGCTATATTTATTATCACTCTAGAATGACAGCAATGGAAGTTGATACCATAAACCAAAAGCAAGTAAATGGCTTTACTGCACTTGTATCAAATTTGCAAACTGACACGAATTTTCAGACTTCTCCTAGTTCACACCAATACTGCTGCTTAGATTATGATTGTATTTATTTTCATCTCTTCTTTTTTCCTACTAATTCTTCAATGTGATTTTCTTTGCAGTTTACTCCCCGCAGCAGCTCTCAAATGCTTTCTTCACTTATTTAATTTCCACCCCTAGCATTATTAACAGAATGGGAAAACTATAAACTTAGTAAACAATTGTTGCCAATTTCTACTTCCATTCTCTAAAATTCACATTTCCAGATTTGAAGGATAATTACAGCAACTCTTCCCAAGTTACAGTTAACTGTCTACAGCTGCAGCTTGCTAAGGTACCTCACCTCAGAGTGAAAATCATCTAGAATACTGGAAACCTACAAATTAAAGTAAAAAACCACTTAGCTATAACCCAAGGATAAATCATATAAAAACATCCTGTATTATTTTAATAATGGAACCAGGTTAGACAAATAAGGGTTCCATCATCCAAAATGGCAAGTTTTCTCACTTCACTTACATGAACAGCTTTCTGATAATGAACACAAAAACAAACTTTTCAAGGCCTGCCTGTGAATTAGACTATGTGAATTAAACTATCAAGTGACACAAGCCTAGGAAAAACAGGTTTTGGATTTTAAAATTTTTTGAAGTTTTAAGATATGCTCAGCAGGACATTTAAGATGAAGAATAAAGTCTCACTTTCCAGGCAAATATGAAGCTTTGAGTACTGTGCATCCTCCTGATACTTATTTTTCATTAACTTCATGGGAACTTCATGACATTTAATTGTTTTATTCTTATGAACTGTTCAGCTTTTAAATAACTTTGATATACAGATATTTATGGGCAATCACAGTTCAGTACGAAATAGTTTCTCCATAGACCTTTAGCAAGGTGGCTTCTTTCTAACTTGTCCCAGGTAGGTTAAAGTTTGTCAGAAGACTGTTTTGCCTTTATTTTTTAAAGTAACAAGCAATATTTTCCTCCAGAAGAGACTTCAAACTTGTTTGTTAACTGTAACAGTATCAACTTTATAGGAAGCAGGAATCTTCAAAATTTACTATATGTTAGAGCTTACAAATTATTCACAAAATTGAAAATCTACTGTCTTTCTAAAACACTTCCCTGTCAAACCGGAAACTTGACATAAAAATATGTAAGAATTATCAAAGTCTCTTTAGTTTCACAGTTCATAAACTTCCTTGTGATTTTCACCCAGGGTCACCTAAACAATTCTCTCTTCCCTGTCTTCCCAGTCCACCATACACTGTAGAAGTCTGATGGCCAGCACATGCTGGCTGATTAGCTGGCAGCTACATGTCCTTCCTGCATTTCTCCTGAGGCAGTAATTCAGATCTCTCTCGACCCAACTAGAAGTTTCATACTCTGCAGAGTGCAGTCTTCTTTATGGCCCTCTGACTGACAGAATTAACTAACCAGTTCAACAGGCTGCAATCTGAGTAAGAGGGGCAGAAAAACACAGTCACAAAGCACCTCTCAGAGGAGAAGTCCAGTGCTCACCTTTTATTGGTAAGTTGATTTTTAAACCTCTAGGTTTATCCTATTTCCAGTTTTAGAAATCTAAACTTTGTAGCACAGGAGGGGTTTTTTGAACGTGAAACTGTTCTAGTCAGTGAACTTAATTCCACCCCTACAAACTGGCTGTCCCCCTGCATGGACACAAGGACATTCTAATCAGGCTTTTCCAAACGTGAACATTCTGCACTTGACAGAAGACTGTAAATTGACATTAGATGATTGATTTTAGGTTTCTTTTTAGTTAAGAACATGGCTGGAAAACAATCCTTTCACTTTCAAAAAACAAAAACAAAGTTAACACTTTCACCTATACTAGTCTGACAGCTTTGAAGAATGACAAAGTCATAAAGAATCATAAAGTATTTCATCCCAAAAACTCAAGTGAACCACTGCCCCTTAAAAGACACCCTAATCACGGTTTTATACAACATATATTATGCATGTGTGCCTTGCACTTTATAGAGGATAGCTTTAGCGTTTTAATTCGATGTTTTTGATACTCCAGGCATTTTTCCCCCCCCTTCTTTTCTGCTGGATGTTGATATGGCTTTAATACTACTTCAGCTTTATTATGTAAGACATGTACATGATCGCTCCCATTCTTAGCTGAAATTATGTGAATGTAACAAGCAGATTAAGCACCTCTAAGAAAGCAAAGCCAGTCTTCCTAACTATGACCTGCCTGCTAACCACCACATTTCAGCATTCAGTTCAAATATAAATTAGTTTTAGTGAACAAAATATAAGAAAATATATAGCCAAAAATAACTGAAATAAGCAAGTGCTTACCTTGACTCTCCACTACTGTTTCTTACACTTTCTTCATCACTGTGCCCATTCATTGTAAATATTAAAATTTTAAAAAAATAAATAAAAGTCCACTTAAGTTACAAGGCGGATATCAGAAATCCACTTCTTGCTGCTCTGTATGTTCTCCAGATGTGTTTGGTTTATTATTCTCAGTAGGTACTCAAGATTTCTCCCAAAATACCTAAAATAGGAAACGAAAACATTAACACAATTTTAAAGTATATTTGCAATTAAAGACATATGAAAAATAAAATGGGTTTTTTTCCACTAACAGTGAAAGTGGGCATATTTGACGTCACATCTCTAACTTAATAATGGCATTTTTTTTTGTGTGTGTTACCTGTTCATGGCTGACCATTCTCTTTTCTGAGAAAGAAAAAAAACATTTTTTCTGCTGTCTGTGAAAACAACAAAAAATAACGTCCAGAGAACAACAGATGTTCATATTATTTTTTTTTTATTTTAATGGAAGATACACAAAATAAAATACACAAAATGCAGGGAAAACCTGTCTTGCTTTTTGTTTTACTGCAGCAGGGTTCCAGCAAACACTTCCTTTTGCCACTATGCTTCTTTATGCAACTTTTCATGGATGGTGCTATAAAGATGGCAATTTCTGCTGAACTACTGGCTGCAGAATAGGAAAAATTACAGAAATTACGTTTTCTTTAGTACTGCAGGTTGAGAACAGTTTACTGCCTATCTGCACTACACATGGCATCTTAACTTTGGGCATAGTATTGAATTCAGGACAAAACAGATCTAAATATTAAAGAAAAAATGCCTGCTTGAAGAGATAGATAATTCTAATTCTAATTCTAATTGTTCTGCTAAGATCTGCTTAGTAAAATGTATTTCATGGACGAAACATAGCGGAACGTGCACAAAACATTTCCAGGAACACACATAATGCTACCCACTTGCAGTTGTGGGCAGGAGCAGGAAGATAAAAGATTGTACTGTTTAACACGAGCTCCCATCCCACTAAATCAAACCAGCAAGATCCCAGAGATGGAATGATCATTATTCCATATACATCAGTCTCCTAGACCAGATTACTATGCAGTCAGTATTCGATGCAGCCAGAGAAAGTTTAGGCTGACGGTAAATGGGCCGCAAGTATAAGCTCAGTGATAATCAGATCAACTTGCGCCCTCACAGACTTAGCGGTGTGAAGGCGATTAGGGTCTTGCCTGCCCCGGGGTGCTCCCCAAGAACACGCCACAGCCCAACCCCGAGCCCATCAAGGCGATGGTGAGGGCACTCTCGCTCTGGGGCGGGCGCTGCCCTGCGCTCACACCGCCGGCCCGCTCCGGCCTGCGAACAATGGCCATGAGGGACGGGAGCGCGATCGGAAGGAGCCCCGCAGCCACGCCGGGGCCGCGAAGCACGGCCGGGGACCCCGCGGGGGAGTAGGGGGCGCGCCAGGCGACACCGCGCCGGCACGAACCGCCGCGCCCTGGGCGCCCGGGAAACATCGCGGGCGGCGGCAAAACTTTCTCCTCGCTGCCCGCCCTCTGCTCCGGGCCGACCCGATCCCGACTTTCGTCCTCTGCCGCCCGCGCCTCTGCCTCGCTGCCCGCCCACAGGGAGCGCGGGCAGGGCCGCCCGCCCGCCCGCTCCGCTATCGGCGCGGCCTGCACGGGCGCCGCTCTCTGGCAGCGCTTCCAAGGCCACCGCCGCCGCCCTGCACGATCGCTTCCCCCGGCGCCCCCCACGGCCCGGAGCGGAGCCGCGGCCGCTCTTGGGCCGCCCGGGCGGCTCCGCACTGGCTCCCCCCGCAGGAGCGCGCGGGAGCAGCTCGACCGCACTGCCCGCCTCGGCCCCGGAGAATCCCTCCCTCCCTCGGCGGAGAACAGGGAGCGGGCCCGAGGAGCCAGCCCGGCGCCGGGAATCCACCCCCCTCGCGACTGGCAGCGGGGCCGCATTTCCTCCGCACCGCCCGTCCCCCTTCTGGCTTTCATCTCTGGCAGCTGCAACAGCTCCCGGCCGGCGAAGGGAGCCATGGCGGCCTCTGCCTACCTGCGGTTCGTGGGGCCCGGCCGGCCCAGCCCTCCCCGGGCCCCACCACGGCCCGAGGTCTCGTTGCGCCCCGCGGGGCGTACTGCTGCTCGTACCGCAGCCCGGGATCGCGGGGAGCTCCCGCGGCCGCGGCGGGGCCTGGGCGGCCGCCGCTGCTTTGCCGGCTCCGCGCTGCCCGCGCCGCGGGCTTGCTCGCTCTGCCGCTCGAACAATGGGGTCCGGACCACGCTGGGAGGGGCGCAGGGAGAACCGGGGTGGGCGCCGCTCCGCCACCGACTCCTAAGTCCTGCCGACCGCCGCCATCACGCCGCCGCTCCGCTCAGCCTCCCCCTCCCGCGGTCGGATGGAAACCCCGGGCGTGATGTCAGCCCTGCGCCCTGGGACCGACCGGCAGCGGGAGGAGGAGCCTCGGGCGGGGGCGGTGAGCAGTAGCGCCGCCGCCGGCCCGCGCAGCGGAAGCGGTGCGGTCGCGCTGGCAGCCGCCGGGCTCGGCCGCAGCTCCCGGCCGCCATCCGCCCTTGCCTGCCTCCTGTCTAGCGCTGGGAAGGCTCCCATCCCGGTGTGCGGGCGCAGGGCGCTGCCCGAGGGGCGCCATGAGCTGAGCGCCCCGGCCACAGTCCGGAGCGGGCCGCCTGGTACTGGCGCTGCTCAGCGCAGGGGTTTTGTTTGCGGTTTTCCGCGTAAAATCACGGCCCGACGACAAACCGCGTTTCTCACTTCAAGCGGTCACAAGCGGTGGTGGGGCGTACCTAAGACGGTTTGGACTGGCAGGGAGCTGGCCTTCCTTCTTGAATGCAAACATCTACGCCCGGTCTTACGCCCACTCCTTGCCCGTGATCAGCATGGTTTAACGAGACGCACGGTCGTTATTGAAAAACCCAATAGCCCAACCCCGAAAAAAAAACCACACAAGCAAAAAAGTAATTTAAGTTGTGTGTCCAAACGTTCCCAGAGTGGCAAAGGAAAGTAGCAGCTGAGTGAGAGAGTGCTGTAAACAACACAACAAGGAGCTGGAAAGTGGAAGCAGCTTACCTGCCTTCTTCTCGGTGAAAGCACACCTGCGCTGTAAGGCTCTGTCACTCTGCAAGAGGATTGTGGGGACATTACTGACTGACGTCTGGCACCAGACCTTTGAACACCTTGCAAGGGTGAAAGAGGTCAGATCAGCAGGAAAACATAGTTTCCTCATCAGTGAAGGAGATCTTGAAGAAAACTACTCACCGTGTGGGTATACGAGAGGAAGATGGTCACAGCTGTCAAATGAATTCAAGCTTGAAGAGTTGTGTTGGCCAGGACCCAGAAGTGAACCACAGTCAGTCAGCTGGAGACCTCTTGGTGCCATTATCTTAACTCATGGTTGCTCTTTCGGGGTGAGCAATGCTGGCTGTCCTGGTGCTCAGTGATGTGTGGACAGCTGATGTACACACCACCCTGCAGCTGAGTTGGTTAGGTTTCCTGGAGCCTACCAAGGAGCCTTCACTGCACCAAGCATGATGGGGCGTTGGGTGTCATGCTCAACAATTCCCTGTCTGAGAAGCTGCAGAGGCCAGAGGAGGCATATACACTGGCTCAGCTCTCAAGCACTGAATAGGAGATTACCACAAAATCTCAGTGATGGATGGCAGAGAAAAAAAAAAAATCCTTCAATAGCTAAGAAAAATACATTTAGGAATTGCTTGGATACGCAATTGAAAACAGCTTGAAAGCTTACAACAAGGGTATAATTATGGTGTGTTCCTTACTGAAGTGATGAAGTTTGCCCAAGCCGCCTTAAAGGAGAAAATTTTGTGATATATAAGAGTGCTGCAAAGAAGCAATGCACTGAAGTTTAAATTGAAGGGTGTCAAAATGAAAATAAACTTTAAATTAGGGTGAATTAAAAATAAAATACCTAATCCCTTCCCACAGGCAGGTGGTTGTTCAGCCATCCCTAGGGGAGCAGCGCTCTATCACATATCCCACCATCCTTCTTTTCACTTCAGTTTTATATACTGAGCATGATGGCATATGATCTGAAACATCTCTGTGGTCATTTGAACTTAACTATCCTGGCTGTATCCCCTTCCACCTCCTTGTGCACCTTCAACCTTCTCATTGGTGGGGTGGGATGAAGAGCAGGAAAAGCATTGACTCTCTGTAAGCCCTGATCAACAGTAATTAAAACATACTTGTTTCATCAACAGTGTTTCCAGCACAAATCCAAAAACATAGGCCCATTTCAGCTATTGTGAAGAAAACTAATTTTATCCCAGCCAAAACTAGCACACCTAGATGTTTAGTTGTATTTTACTTAAAAATCTTCTCTGCTTTTTCAGATTTCTTTACCTAGATTTGTTTAGTAGAGTTTCTCAGCTCTCAGCCTGGAAATCCCCTTCAAAGGTATGTTTTCACAATGTTTCCAGTTAAATAACTGGAGTTAGAACTGCTGTGATACCAACCTCATCTGCTATGAGAGCCAAAACGTAGCCACTTAATTGTGTGAACTAGGTCACCCCTCAGCCGCACATCTTTGTGCAGTGTGGTAGTAGCAGCAGCTGTTACTTAGAGTGCTTAAGAATTGCCAAAACAGTATCTGAAGACCTTTCTCCACATCCATGTGAGAGAAGGACTTTCCTTTCACTTCAGAACTTCTTCATATTGCATCATATTGCCTTCTTTTCTAGATGTCATAGTAAAGTATGGATGACATTCCTATCTTAGCAGCATTTTATACCATAAGTAAAACTGACTTCTGGTATGCATAGCTTTCAGTCTGCATCAAGAGTGAAATACACATAATGCACCACATTTTAAAGACAGATGGGTGAAGCTTTTTGTCATTACAGAAGGCTACCACCTTCTGAAAAAAAAATAATTAAATATAAAATAAAGATTTTTTTTTTCTGAAACTGTACTGCAACTTTCTGGCACCTCACCCGGATGTGGGTGGGTATATTTATTGTGCCTAAGGTGTCACTGATTTACCCCACCCCTGCTTCTACAACAGTTTGTGAGTTGGATTTCTGCTTATAGACAAGACATAATCAATACACTGTACAAGATAGCTGCACTGTTAGGCAGTAAGCACAATCCCTTCCAATGTCTATATTTTCAGGTTGCTTATCTTTCTAACACTGGTAGGGGTTCATGTTTATCACAGTAATTTATTCTTAAGAAAAGACTTATCACTGTTCTATTAACATTTAGGAGCTCTGGACAAAGAAGCTTTTCTTTTTTAAAGCGCTGAAGCCTTCAATACTGCATCTATCAGTCTTTTGTGAGGCAAGATAGACACAAGAAATATCCTAAATCCACTAAGTTGTATTCTGGTTGCTTCGCTTTTTGTTCTCTTCTTTCTAAACTCTAAACTTAGTACTTTGGTTTTTCAGCTTCTAGGCTTCTAAATTCTAAATACCCTAATTCTAAAACTTGTCCTGAAGAGCTCAAAGACCACAGCTTGAGATGTAATATCATAGCAAAGTTTTTCTTTTCATGACTAGTTGTTAAATGCAGCAGGTATAGTCTACTTTGCTTCTTTTCATTCGTTTTCTATCCCTACTGTTATTCCATTTAATTTTACATTCTCTCTTCTACTAAGAAGCCATCAATAGCAATTTGTGTAAGTAACACAGTCATTATCCTGTGACTTGAATACTACATCTTTCTTGTCTTTGCCTCTCACACTGCTTTTGTTTTTACCACACCCCAAATCCTCACTTGGGCCTAACCAACCAGCCAGCTGCACAGTGCTAAAGACTAGAGAGATATGATTTAGAGAAAAACAACAGTGGAAAAAAAATCAATTCTTTTATAGAATTAGTTGAAAGAAAAATAAATTCATTCAGTGCATTCAGGTCTAGGAGGAAAATGTTAGTCTGAATTCTTTTCAGTTTAGTTTGTGGGCCGCTTTCAGAGTATTCTTGTTAGAAAGCTGTTTAGGTTAGGTCTGTGACTTGGTTAGATCTTCACAAACAGTTGATCAGAAGTGATTATTCCAAAACAATTTCTCGTAAGATGCAAAGTCTTGTTAGATTTAAGTGTCAGTTATCTGCCAATACTTAAAGTGCAGGTAGATTTGTCAGCTGCAGTGCACAGAAACTGGAATTGTGGAAGAGAAAAGAAATAGTGAGTAGTTTAGATACATTGGTTAAGTTTGACCAACTAAGCATAGGGTTTTTTTCATTATTTAATTATAAATTTCTTACTTTATTTGCCCAGTTCCTTAAAAAATATGTCAGTACATAATTTAAATTATTTTCAAGTTAAAAATAACACCTTCAGCTACTACAAATGTATGGATAAAAATTTTTAACTATATGAATTTAATTAAATCGAACAACAAACTGGTCGCTGGACAAGTAAGACCAAGGCTTCACTTAAAACTACCTATTACAACCGACTAAAGTTTTGACAGATTGCTACCTTGTCTGAACAAAGTATCTGTACACAATCCAAGTTACAGAAACATTGTATCTCTGCATTTACTGAATATCTTGCTGGAAAGGTCAAAGAAGTAACCTAAACGGGGGTGTTTGTATGGTTCTAATGAGTCTTTAAAGTTAATCAGGACAGCTGAGAGAAGTTAACATTTTTCTTTAAAGTGCTGTTTTGTTTGGTCAAAGTCACCATAGAAAGAAATTTTAATGTGAGTTTTAACATTTTCTTTTTTGTTTCTACTACAGTCTGTAGTTTTAAGTGAGCAAGTTATTTTTGTCCTTATAGCTTTTCTATCAATGAAAATGAGTCCTTTTATCTAACTTTTCTGTTTATTCTTTGTGACAAAGTTGGAAGCATTAATCTTCTCCAAAAGCAGCTGCTTCGTGTAGACCTTAGGTGCCAAATAAGCATTATGTGTCTTCTTCTCAATGTTTAGCTAACGAAAGTGTAAATTGAGTGTGAAGTATACTTTTTTTTCTTTTCTTAGATATGAACCTAAACAGTCAAAATCATGTTCTACACATAGATTTAATATGCCATAACTCTCCTCTAGAGATCTGTTATAACATTTCTAGGGCAGACTGCCTTTTTTCAGGGTCTGCAACAGTTATATTATCCAAGTCTTGTTTATCTTGTTTATTTATTTAGCACCTTTCTTGCTTTCCTTGTTTGCAGTGGTGTATCATAAACTTCTGCAGGTCTCATTCATGATCTGTCTTCCCAAATCCAGGTGGCTGGCCAGCTGGCCTGGTTTGTAGAGCATTGGCCAGGTACATTTGGCAGGTAGAATGTCACAGCAAAAGGCACTGTGTTGGGCAGGTCTGATGGAATATGAACACTTGCTTAATGAACTCCCACCATAAGGTGCTTCTTGTGCTGTGGGCCCTCCCCTGTGACTATGTATTAGCAGGAACCTGTTTTTCTTTTTTTTATAAACATTGTTATGTGGCTTTATGCATAAAATTCCAATTCTTTGTAACATGCCGCTGTAGCTTAGTTTTTCTAATTTACTGGAAGTTAAGAAGCATTAAGTGGCATAACTATAGCTACTATATATAACATTATTTTTACACTTGGAAATTTTATTTGCACACTTATTTCAGTCACAAGCTTCCCACTGCTCATATCTGACATATCTGACAGAGCTTACACTATAACTGCTTACAAATGCAGATGTTTGGAGCATCCTCTCTGCTACAGGAAGGCCACTCTTAGACATCTCTTCTAGCAAGCCAGTATATTTTATGCTAGTATATCAGTTACACTTGGCCAAAACCTTGAAAATGAGTCCCTGTGTACTGGAGTAATGCAATTCTCTAACTGGACCAACTGAAATCACATATTACATTAGACTTGGTGCAAGTTGTGTAAGACCATTTTTTTTTTGGTTTTGGGGGAGTTTGTTGTTGTTGTTGTTTTTTTGTTGCCTTTTTTTTTTTTTTCCCTCTGAGTTGTGGCAGTACGGGTAAGTCATGCTAGAAATTATACTAATAATGAATAGAAATTATACTAATGAGTAGTCTTTTGATACTTCAATAGTTTTAGGTATAAATGAGCTTATAAAGAGTAACAGTTTTCAGTGTCCAAGACTCTCTCTGAGAAGAACTATTGGAGTGTGCAGAATTCAGCTCAAAGCTAAGGTTTGTTACTTAATCCTACTGCTGCTAGGAAAAATAGACTAAAGAATTTGAAGGAAACATATGTGAACTGTTTGTTCCAGTTACTAAATGAAGGATAAGAAGGAGTGCTGCCTGAAAGAGAAATCATGCTTCTGTACTTAACCATATAACATACAAAATATGAAGGGGAGTGATAGAAAGCAGTGATTTTGAATCTGAGAAGAGTCACAAAAATGCAGAATATATTCTTTCCTTCAAGTGTTTGTACTGTCATTCAGAATATAATCCTTAAAATATTCCTGCAAGACACAGTAAATGCTAATTAAAAGGCTACAATAGCAACAGAAGAAAGAAGGCTACAAAGTGTTGAATGCATGTACTTTGCAGCATGACACTAAAGACATAACAGTGTCTCTGTATCTGTTTTCTCAGGGTTAATTTTTAAACTAATTACATAATTCATTTACTGCTAATGTAAATTAAAGAAAAGCAATGGGACCTCAGATATTTGAGGTCTTGTCTGAGACAGTTCATTAATGTATTAAAATATAGATCTCTGTCTCCAGGTCTTACCAACAAGATGGGATAAAAGTTCTTCCTGAAATTATTGATACCAAGTTTTAATTCTTCCAAAGATTATAGAGGTTAACGATTCCCCTTAGAAGTAGAGCTGAGAACTCGCTTTAGTAGGAAGAAACACCTTAGAGATAGGGATTTGTTACTTGAGGCAGAAGAGAGCTAAATCAACCCTAAAATTTAAAGAAATATAAGAGAAATTCCTTTGCAGTCAGACTACCATTTAAGACTCCATTGTCCAGTCACATAAGGCAAAAAAATTTAAGAGAGGGATTACATCATCTGCTAGAAAATATGAAGCTGTATTTGAGGGCAGGAGCAAAAAAGATCTGTGAGTTTTTGGCAGTTGCAAACTGTAATGTTAGAACGTGTCATATACTTTCTTAGAAGGTGTCATGAGTAACAAGAAATTCTAATGTGAGTTTTAACATTTTCTTTTTTGTTTCTGCTACAGTCTGTAGTTTTAAGTGACCAAGTTATTTTTGTCCTTGTAGCTTATCTGTCAATGAAACTGAATCCTTCTATCTAACTTTTCTGTTTTTTCTTTGTGACAAATTCCACTACACATGATGGGTTGATCTTGGCTGCCTGGTAGACACCTACAGAGCTGCTTTCTCATTCCTCAACATCAGCACGATGAAGAGAAATTTAGATGAAATTCAAGGGTCAGGATAAAGACAGAGAGAAAACCTACTAAGTGACATCACAGGGGAAACAGACTGGACATGAGAAAAATAATTTAATTTACTGCCAGTTAAAATAGAGTTGGATGGTGAGAAACAAATACAAAATATCTATACTGTCTTCCCTTCATCCTTCTTCCTTCTCACTGGCTCAATTTCAGTTCTTCCATCCTAACTCCTTTCCCTAAGTGGTGCCAGGATATGGGAAATGCCTGGGATCAACCCATTACAGCTTCTCTCTGCCCCTTTTTCCTTATTGCACTCTTCCAGTACTCCTGGGTGGGTCTTTTCCATGGAATACAGTCCTTCACAAACTGCTTCAATATGGGTTGTACATGGGCCACAGTTCCATCAAGATAAATCTGCTTCTCCAGTGCCTGGAGCATCTTGTCTCATCGTTGTCTGATCTTGGTTTCACGTATTTCTCACTCCTCTCTCACAACTGTTGTGCAGCATTTTTTACCATTTCTTTTTCAGAGTTTTCCAAAAGATACCACTTGGTTGACTGCAGGGCTCAGCTGTGCCCTGTGTCCATTGGAACTGGCTACGATGAGCTACATGGGACAGGCACATGGCTGCCCCTCAGAAAGGTTGTCCTTGCAGTCCACCACAATGATCATAATGTTGCCTTGTACATCCAATGCAATAAGATACCAAGTCACTTTCACCATAATGAGATCTCCAGTCTCCAAATGGTTTCATATTTTACCTCCACTTGAGCTGCTCAGTTTCCTTGAGAACTGGTATTCCATAATTCTGAGAGTAAGATGTTTTTTCTGGTGGCTGACATTAGCTGGGCGCACATCCTGGCATTCCTGAGCCTCATAGAAAGTGTGCAGTATTTGTGCTGGAGCTGGATAGTCCCTCCAAGCACAGGCTGTGAGACAGAACTTGGGACTAGTCTTTGTCCCATGGAGGTCCATGAATTGTGCTTTCACAAAGACATGAGTTATGCAGAAGAGATTTAGCAATTTTCCTTTTGATCACTTTAACAGAGTGATTTGCTGAGATGCTTCTTTGTTTCCTGAGGAAGTCCCTGCAAATTGCTAGCTGTGTGGCAAGACTGAGGGATATGATGACTGGAAGTAAGAATACTGTATTGCATTGCAGGAAGTTGTGTTCTTATATCCTTGTTATTTGTATGTGTAAAATGAAAAAAGTCTTGTAGAGCAGAAAACAGGAATTATGGACCTGACTGTGAATACAAGCTATCTTGTATCTTGCCTATCCTACTATTCCATCACAGAAAGCTGGGAACAACTGGCCCCTCCAAAGATAATAGAACTTTCTGTCCTTTTGAAGAACATGCAAGGCATATTAGATCTGAAGGGAACTGCCAAAAGTCTTCAACCTGTTTCAAAACTGAAAAACACCCAGTGTTTGAAATTTTAATCGGCGTCCGTAAAGAGATGACAGTAAGGAGCTGGGAACCAGTTATCGCTTTATATATTATGTATAGGTATACATGTAAGGCTGGACATATGCTTGCTTTTAACATCATATTCAAGATAACAGTGTAAGTAAATTTATGTATTGGGATACTGGGATATTAGATCCTGGGCTTTTCAAATTAGGCATGTGAAATAACAGGACCTCTTGTTGAACTTTCAATGGTATGGCCGTTTAGGTGGAGACTGTGAGTAAAAGCACTGCTGTAACTCAGAGAGATTTCATGGACTTAGTAAATTATTATGAAACAGGAAGATGCAATAATATTGTTTGTTAAAGAAAAGCATCACAGGAAATTAATTCTTGGCAGGACTGTGTTTGGCCATTCTGTACATCTAAATTGAGAACGTTCAGTGATATGGATACCAAACATTCCTCTGCATACTGGGTAAAGCAGCAGTATCATATCGTTTCAACATGGGACTCTCTTTAAGAGGCTTTTAGATATTCAAAGAAACTGAAAACTTAAAATTAAAAAAGTGTCCAATCGAGTATATCTGGAGAGTCTTAATCTAATATTCTAGTTTTAAATACATCTACAGATACATAAATTAGAAATCCTACTGCAAAAATGCGTCAATGTTTTTTGGAATATCCATTTTAAAAAGAAAAAACTCTCAATCCCCAAAACTTTACTACTGATGTAACTGGTTTTTTTTTCATTGAAGGCATTGGGAATACAATAATATGACCAAAATAATGAACTATATCAGGTATCTTCGTTTCAAATATATCTCTAGTGGTCAGTTAGTTAGTTCTCCTGGTCAGTCCATGGAATCATGATGATTCTCACTACTATTGCAAATGTAATACAACTGTTCACATTAAATGACCTTCCTCAATTTAGTTGGTCACACAAAATGCTGCGTTAATTTTTTGTTGTTGTTGATTGAAGATATTTTCATATGCTAGACATCTTCCTGCATCTTTCTATAAACACAGACTTAGAATACAGAGACTCTCCTCCCCTCTCCCCTCCCTCCTTCCTTTCAATGTCAAAACTTAAAGAAAAACTAAATTTAATTATTGAATTTGGAATAGACAAAGGATAAAACGGCAATTTCTGGTTTTAAAGTCCTGGAAAAGTAAGTCAATAGTGCTTTTAACTTTAACTTTACTAAGAATGCTAGACAGGAAAATATTTTCACAACTTTAAATATGATGGGAGGGCAGAATAGGAATGACAGCTATCTTTATTTTATTTTGATTTTGTATTGTTTACCAAACAGTTTGATAAACCATTTAAAATCTATGCTGACATTAAGAAAGTAGTAGTCAAAGAGGGAAAGCTACTAACTTAGGCTGTATATTACTAAATTTTACTCCTGAGCTCCAAAAATAAGAGAAGTGTAAAGACTCTGAGAAAGAGTGCTCCAAGATATAAAATGTATTCATATGCCTTGGTGCAGAGTGCTTTGGTTCATGCTATTGCTATGAAAAAATTCCAGAGCTGCATTTATGGAAGTGTGATGATAAACAGTGATTGTGAATTGCTTGAGATCACACAGCTGTGTGAGACAGTTCTTACAATTAAGCAGAATTTTACTAGATACAGGAATGGATTATGCTTGATAAGTGGACAATAGAGATATACCTTCCAAATCATGTGATTGAGGATTTTTCAAACTAATTTTTAAAATAATGTGTATTTTAATTTTTTTCTTTAGTGGCACCATCATGAGGTAAGTCAAACCTGAAAAAAGTTTCTTACAACTCACAATTCCAGTATATGATTTCTCCTGTTGGAAAATTAAGATACAGTTTTATAATAAGCAAACCAAAGAATTTAATCAGCTTGTACCTAAATAACTATGTCTTAAAGTCATTCTTCTACGAGCCAAGAAATATTTGCTGTTGCAGTGCTGTGATTTTGGGGTTTTATTTGTTTATTTGTATTTTAAATAGTTTTGAAAATCAGCCCTTCAAAAAAAAAACCTTAGGGGCCCACGTACAGCTTGTAAATGAGAGTGACAGTGTGTATGTCTCTATCTTTGGTAGAGAAACTTGGATTATAATACGAATATGTGTTGCTTCCTTCAATACACACTGATTATTTAATATCTTTAGGGGATCTAGGATTCAGAAGTAATTGTATTATCCATAAAGGAGCATTGTGGAAAGCTGCTTGCAAATTACAATATTAATAGTCATTTATATGTACAAAGCATATCTCTACCAAAAATGAAAGAGCATATTACGTAGTTCCTTCCTTACAAGAATGTAACCTTGGGAATCAGCCAGCAGAGGAGCAAAGGATACTTAAGGAAGAAAGAGGTAAGAGTAATCAGAAAAGGTAGCAAATCCATTGTTTGTGTCCTCCACTGATACTTAAAACATCAATTTACTTTTTTTGTCTCTGACTCATAAGTAGGATTTGCACACGCATTTTTCTTGTGTGGGAACCTAGTAATTAAACTGTTGGTTCTAAGTTCTGGGAGATTTTTCGTGTAAGATTTAACCTTTTTCATTCTGAAATCAGATTTTAGCTTCATTTTGGGATAAAGAAGGAAATCCCAAAAGGTTAATTTTTTTCTTCCAAGAAAATTCAATGAATCGGAGTCAGCACATGGAAGGAAAACAAGACAGCTAGTGAATACTGCTGCCTATGGTTAAAGTGTTGAGGAAGTATGGTATAAAAGAATGAGCAAACTGAGACTTAAAAGACTTCAGCTTGCAGCTGGAGTATATATTTGTATAAGAAACAGAGATGATCACTTTCATATCATTGAGGATCATGTTAAAGAATTGGATTGACATTCTGTGACGTGTTGAGAAAAGCAGTGCTATAATTTAAAATCTTTGGGAATTGCCTATTTTATGCTCTTGTGTGAGTGCTAAGTAAATATGTGGTCAAGAAGTCATGAGATGACCTCCATCTAGGTGGATCCATCACTGTATCATGTCTTTCTTTGTACTATGAATTACATTGTGTTCTAAGGTTTGTACTGTCCTGTTGGTCATTCTTAAGCAGAAAATGGAATTATTAAATGGCCAACATTACCCAACATTAAGAAAATAAAAAAGAAATATGCTGTGCAGCTGTTCCACCTTTTGAAGCTGTTGGTAAATTAAAAATAATAGTGCTTCACTCACAGATTCTGGGTTATTATGTAGCTGTTGTGCAAAAGTCTGTGTTCAGTACATTCTGGTACTTGCATCTGCCTGAAATCTGTCAGTGCCCCCAGCTTGTGTCTGAGGATTGGATTTTTTGGAAAGACTACACCCCCAGTTCTGACTGTTGAGCATGCCATTGTATGGCATTTGGCATTTGCATTTGTTCAGATGGGGTCAGCTGTCCTGGCTGCTTCTCCTCCCAGGCTCTTGCTCACCCCTGGCCAGCTTGCTTCAGGGACAGAGTGACAAACAGAGAGGGCCTGGACTGTGCAAGCCCGACTCAATAACCAAAACACCGGTGTGTTATCAACACTGTTTTGGTCACAGATGCAGAGTGCAGCACCATACAGGCTGCTACATGGAAACGTAATTCTATCCCGGCCAGGGACAATACAGGTATACAGATTCTAACGCATAACTCTATTACTATGGTGCAAATTATTATTAGGCAGTCTTTTCTTGCTTAGCTGCTACTTCTTCTTTCTGTACTTAGAGAGCTTTATTAGCTCTCTAATGGGCTTTTCAAGCACAGTTCTGTTATGCAAAGTAAGGTACTGTTCCTTTAGGGTTCACTGAGAGAGCTTCCTTGAAAAGTATCCCCAGGTGCATTGTGTTTGCATCAAGACTTGAACTGTGCAGAGGTGGATGGTGAAGGCTGTTGTGCTTTGGAGAGATATTATGGACAAGGAAAGTGTGTCATCAATTGAGACAGCTGCAAGTGCTCTTCACTAATGCAGTGGAAGGGCAGGAGTGAGAGTCATGAGTCATTAGTGCAGGGAGCTGAAACTGCACTGGTAGTTAATATGTAAACACTAGATGTGCATTTCCAATCAGACACTGTCCAGATCTGAAGATTGAAGGGATTTTAGATTCTGAAGGCAATGTTATATTCAGTTTGGTTTTGATTAGACCTGGATGATGTTTTAAAATAAACAAATATTACTTCCCCTTAATTCCTATCATGTGTAGAAATTTCCACTCTTATGTCCAAATTATTTACATAATTTCTGGAAACAAGCATAAAGTCTTATCAAACTTTTCAAGTATATGGCTGTCATTATATATATATTATATTATTATTTAATATTCAGAAGTTATTAAGAAAGGAGGAAAAAAAAAGGAAGGAGAATAAAAGAAAACCTGAAAGAAAATTCCAAATTCTTAAGTTCCCAAATACAATTCTTTCATTCTTTGTATGAAGCTTTTTGCCGAATAGAAATCCAGTATTGCAGTGTCACTGGAATAATCAAAGATATGTAAGAAAAAAAAAAATTTGCCTTTCTCACATTATGAAAATGATGAAGATCAGTTTTTCAGCCTAAAACCCATTTGAGCATTCTCTTTGTTACACTTAAAATTAGCACCGTGTTCTCTGGATGTGATCTTACAAACATGATTAAGCCACATTTGCCTGTGTAGTTCCCCCAGGTGCTTGCTTGTCGAATGCTGCCTTTGAGTTACTGCAAAAAGTACGTCATGAAGCCAAGCTGCAATAATGTTGCTGATCTTGTTCTACAACTCCTCATCAGCTCTGAGGTCCCATTCTAATAAACTTCTAACAAAATCTTCCTGTTAGAAGGACTGCCAAAATTGAGGGAGGAAAGGTTTACTCTACCTCTTTGTTGTCCCTTATACTTCTTTTTCTGCCATGTAATCACTACCCCTGTTTTGCCTTGGGAAAAGTGAGCCTCAGAGATGCCTGTCCCATAACAAGTATTAGCAATGCACTCTTAAGTTCGCATATATTCTGGAGTATTCTCCATCAGTGAAAACAGATGCTGAGACAGCCTGTCATACTTTGGGACACGAAAGAATGAGGCAGGCAGCGAGAAGGTTAGCAGGAAAGTTCTATCTTTAATTTTCTGACTCCATCTATATACAATTCCTTCAGAAGGCACAGGATTGGCTATGTAGGTTGCCACCTCTTTGACCTCGTTGGTAAGACACTATCAGTCACCTTTCTCCTCCCAGAGAAGAAATATGTAAACAAAGAGATAAGTTCTAAAAACACACATTGTTTTCTTGAAGCTGCATGAGAACAAAAAGGAAACACTGAAAAGCAGGCAAAGTTAAGGCGACAACAGCCCTGTTCTGAGCATGAATTAGTGTGAGATGATTAGATGTAAAGTGACTTCCTTACCAGTATTAGGATGCAAAGTCAAATCTTGTTGCTATACCCAACACTTTTAAGTTCAGCTGCCAAAATTCTGTAAACTTGTACCAGCAGGACCAAACCGGTATATTTTGAATTTGCATCTTTTTTCTGCTGCAATACCGTATTAATATTATTGATAATAAAAATAATATTCCAGGAGTAGCACATTTATCTTTTCCACAGTAACTGCTAACACAGGACTGGATTAAAAACTTGGAAATATGATATTTAACAACTATATACAGAGGGATTTTGGCTCCCTCTAGTGAAAAAAGGCATAAACATTACAGTGGCGGATTGGTTTGCCTGTTCAGATACGGACGAGAAAATCATTCCAGGGTGTTTGACAAATGCACTGCAGTGCCTCAATCTGCTACACAAGGCAATCAACGGAGGACTTGGCTGACATAATCTTTGTTACCCATGACTGGATGACTTTAAGCTAAAATATGTCTCATTCTGCAATTTCCTTAGGAGGATTTTTAAATTTATTGCTCTACAAAAATATAGAAGGAAAAGCTGCTGTCAGATTGACAGCTGTTGGTGTGGGAGTTTTGGTTTTTTGTTCGTGTTTATTTTCGTGGGGTTTTTTTTGTTTGTTTGTTTTTGTTTTGTTTTTGTTTTTTTTTTTTTTTTTTTAATTTTAACAGCTATTCCTTTTGCATTAAAGTACTTGTGAATATTCAAATTAATATAAAGGATCAAAAGAGAAGAACAGTTAGGTGGAGTGTGAAAAAGAAGGCAGAATTAAAAAAATATCAGATCCACTTCTGCAGAGAAGTGGACTGTGAGTACCCCTATTCTGTTCCTAGCTGCCTTAGACCAACTTTATTTTTCTATTCTTCCCCCCCCCCGCCTTTTTTTTTTTTTTTTTTTTTTAAAGAGAATAGAAAAGCCAAGTGAGAGAAGAAAATGAAGGGATATAGAAGAACAAAATAATTACTATTTTTGCCAATGTTCAACTGAAGAACAGCTTGTCAGATTGATCTCAAGCTCTGTTGGTGTGGTTTAAACTATTTACTTCTCCTAGATGACACAGCCCTGCTTAAAGTGATTATAACAAATGGCGGAAGCTAAGACCACTAACATTGTTTGAGCAGAGGTCTATCCTTTTTCATAATTTGTCAAGATTTTAAAAAAATTCTGTTTTCCTTTATTTTCTTTTTTTCAAGCCAAGCATGAAAAGCAAAACTTCATTACCAGTTTTCTGCAAAGATGAAGAAGAAAACAAGCTGTTGGGTTTTCTGTTCCAACCAATTCAGAATTTAATAAATGAAGACTTTAGGCAAGTTTCATTTTTTACAGGAAGGCTTTATTTTCAAACACAATGATTAGCCGTCTCTAATATATTTTTGTTGCATTATTGAGAAACATAGAGTTTAAAGTAAACAGAAGGAGGGTGAGAAGAAAGACTTAAATAATTGCTGGTGTGAATGTTCTTTTTAATTTCCTTCAGATGCATGTCAAGTAAATCCAGTTCCTCAACATACTGTTAATTGTCCCAAAGGCATATATCAATTGCAAAGGATGATTATTTGAACAGTAGGTAGAGTATGGTCATTTTCTTAGTAGGTGCTCTGTGTTTTCTTTAATGGTTGAGGTTATGGGAATTTATGTGTATTATCCAGGTAAATTGCTGTTTAATTTGGACTCCTTTGTAACATATATATATTAGATTGTATAATCTACCTTGAATTTGAACACACAAATGTTTAGAGAAGAGAGAAACGAGGAAGAAGTAAATGCTGGCATAGAAGTCCACAAAAACATGTATCAAGGAGAAGAGCTCAGATCTTCCTAATGTGATACCTTACCTACAGGCTTTTGCAGAACACATTGGACTGTTTCCAGGAAAGGGTTTTTTTTTTTTTTCACCTGCACAAAACAAGAGTAAGAGTGCACAAATAGATATTTCTAGGCAGGAATTTTCTTTGGGTGAGAGAAAAAAAAAATTAAGCCTGGGTTTATCAGAGAACTGGTTACCTTGTCTTGGGAAACTGCCTGTCCACAATAGAAGGTGCCAAGAAGAAAGTGTTTGTCCGGCTGTTTAACTGCAAATTTTTAATTTTTTTCTTTTAAAGGAGAAAAAATATTCTTCTATTAGGAACTTAAAAAGGGCTTCTAAGAATGTTGCAACTTGTGGTAAAGTCTCAGATGTTGAACTGTTCATGACAAGCTGGCCTGTTTAAGTAAAGGTGTGAGAGCAGATTTGGGCATGTTTTCTTCAGAGACAGAATGACAGGGCTAGGTTTTCCTGCTATGTCTATAAAAGAATTCAATACAAGTAAATGAATTTTATAGGAAATAAAATCGAAAACTTTGCCTGAGAAGAGTATTAATTCACACTTGCTGCTTAGCAGTGTGCAAATTGTAGTATACAAAAGAAGAAGGTTGAAAACTAAAATCAAGTTGGAGTTTCATTTCATTATAGACAGTGATCATAAACTTGCAACAAAAGAAGCCTATTCTGACAGGTGAGATTTTCACAATAAATAGCAATCAGAAATGATGATGAAATCATTGTGTAACATACTGAAGTTAGTTTGTAGATCATCTAGTAAAAACTACAGTCAATTTTAAAACTACTTAAGCCTGATGTGGTGTTATAATAATTTGTAATAATATTTAAATTTTTAATAAAGCCATTTGCCCAAAATGCCTAATTGTCCGCTAAACAGTACAGAAAAGAAAAGTATTTTTTATCTGTTGTTTCTAAGCTTTAGTAACGCAGTTGGATCACACTTTGTCCACAATTAAGGGACTAAAACCTTTTTATGGAAGATAAAAACAGACTTCGTAAGAGAAAACACAAAGGCAGTATAGCTCAGAATAACAAAAAAGACAAATATTGTCAATGCAGAGCAACAAAAAATACAGTACTTGTGCACAGTGTAATAATTCCAGGTCTCTCTGGAATATTGTTAGTCACTGACCATACATATATATTCTCCATTCATTCAGAAAATGAGCTATATATTCTATTAACATCTGCTGCCTAAGAAATAGGGAACAACACTTCAAATATCATTGATGTATATAATGGCTAAGTAATTAAGTGGGCAAAGATAACAATTCTGAATAGTTGACTTGAGCCACATGAGTAATATCTTCCCTGTAACTAAACACAGTAAAAGAAAATACAGATACTCCAATTATAAATTTAAATCAACTAGGTTTTCTGAAATAATCCCTTCTGCCTATCCTAAACAGAAACTTCTCCTCTTCTTGAGCAATATGAAACCATGAATTTTTAAAACTGTGAAATGCTTTTACCTGATTTCTGTCTTTCTTTACAGTGTATGATGCTATTGTCCTACCATTTACAGAGTGAAGCAATTGCCGTGAAAGATAAGATTCAAAGAGCTGGTGGAGTAGCTATTAGAGAAGAGAGATGAGGAGTAATGTAATCAAGACTTACAAAGTCATAGCACTATTTTTGGCAAGTCCTAAAATTAGAGGCATTCCTTAAACTAGTAGGAAATAGCTAGTAAGAAGAGCACTTAAAAAAATAAAGGCCCCCCGCCATTATTTTTCTATAAAACTGCCAGTCAACTTCTGCTTCAGTAGACTATAGAGACACACAGCATCAAGAGGCTCAAAAGGGATTTTTAAAAAATCACAGATAATGATCTGTAAATGGGGATATACCCTAAATAACATCTGTTTTCTACTGCTGGCAGTGAGACCTGGCCAAGATGGATCCCTACCCACATTCTTATAACCCTGTTCTTTTCTCAGGAATCCTGTGTTCTTGCACGTGAATTCCAATGCTCTTGATTTCCACTGGATTCCTCTCTATCTTTTTCAGGCTGTCACTTTGCCAGTGATGCTGTTAGGTCATACTGTTCTTTTGTCATACTTGGTGCACATACATGTACTCTTTGGCTGGGTTCATCTACTCAGAAGCAACGTGAGTGACAAAGAAATCTGGAGCAGATGCCTAACCTGCCTGGTACATTCTTCTGCTACAGCAGCAAACAGGATTGGAAGTAGATAGACCCGGGAAATGCACTAGGAAAATTGTGTGAAAATGTAGATCTGCTTTCTACTAATCCCTGTAATTAATCATTTTCTATCATCTGCAGAATATTTCTTCTACTTGTAAGCAGGACATTCCCTGCTGCACCTTTTGTTTTCCCTCCCCTATAACATGAAGGTAGTTTGAGATTTTCTTGGTGCTCCTAGACATTGTACAACAACTGACAAAGAGATTTCAAGAAAAGCACATTTAGAGCAGGGAATATGCTTGGGTAGAGTAGGATATACTTATTTAAAAAACTTCTTTGAGTAACTGTTACATCATTTAACTTATCAGCACACAGTCAAAGGAAACAGGTCTAGGCAACACAGGAACTTCTGTTTCTTCCTATAAAATGTTGCATGTGAGCTCAATGCTATTTGAAATAAAAAGTATTCAGGCACTGAATATTTACATTTTGTGAACTACCTTATTACACCTGGATTCATGATTTTTTTTTTTCACTGAAATGAATTGTCAACCTGAAATAGGCTATCATTTATAATAGAAATAGGACATAGACATACAACATTTGGATATCTGTCTAACGTAAATCATGGACTTTCAGGAGAGATTGAACTGATTGCATATTGCTATTTATTTTCTTCCAGCTATACAGAAAAAAATTATCTTTGACTTTACTGTCTTAGCTTAGATTGTTCCATGGAGTTTCCATGTAGATGTTCCATGTAGATTTTAAAATATCAATATATCTACACTGTGGGAGCATTTCTGAAAGAATGTTAACATGAGACTTGCAAAGTACATTTAATAGTATTTCTTTTATGTTATTTTGTATCTCTTTGGATTAATATTTTAAAGACCTTAGGTTGCATTTTGTGCATGAAACCCCACTTATATATTAAAATGAGACTAGTAGTTGACATAGTTTTGTTCTATAGCTTCACAGATTTTGAGCATAAAATTCACTTAAGAGGAAAATGTCTTTCTTAGATAGTTCTTATTTCAAAAAGGAAGATGGTTCGTGGTTTGATCAGGAGTTGCACTAATGGAATGCAGAACAGAACAGTCAACAGCAGCTCTGTTAGAGTGAAGCAGCTACTTGCTCTTTCAAAGAAAATGTCTTTTCTGTTGCCCTGAGCTGAAGTTGTAATGTTGTACCTACAGTGTACACAACAATCATTCAGGCACTGCCCAATCATCTTGGGACTGAAATTTTGAAAAGGACTGCTGCCCACGCAATTGATGTTACTGAAGGGAAGATTTTGGTTTTCTTCCTCTGACACCATCCTTGACTCTTTACCAGGCTGACCTAACTCACTGAATGGCAGGATATTACCACCTGTGGTGGTGTCTGGAGTCACCAGCCCAAATAGAAAGTTTGTATCCTTGGGTTTGGAGGGTCTGAACCTCAGGCTGAAGCGTAGCTCCGCGTGGAGGAAGGAAGAGTGACTCTCACGTGGGTGATGGTAGATGTTTATTGCTCCAGAGAGAGCGCCGGAGAGTGCCCTCTGGGGTTCAGCTATCAGCTTTTGTATCAGGAGCATGGGGAGGGGCAAGGGTAAGCCATAACCAATACCAGGTAAGGAGGGAGTGACCAAGACAGAAGGACAATACACAGGAAATCTGATACATGATACAGGGTTGAGCTACAGGCTTTGCCATTCATGTTAGCCCTTCCTACCTAGAATGTTTCAGGTTTCTGGAGAGGGACACAGAATGGTTGGCACACCCACCACCAGGGAAAAACCAAAAGGTTTATTAAGTCAGGGGATAATTTTGACTGCAACATGCACCGCAACAACCACCCACTGCTTTACTGAATTAATTCTCCAGCACATTTTGTCAGTTAGAAATTAAGTTGTGGTACAATGCAGCTGAGATAACAGAAGACAGGGAAATGAGGAAGAAGCGTAATGTCTTCCCAATGGCTTCTTGTAATATTAGTCTTGCTCAGCTGAAGAAAAGGAGATGCTTCCAAAGAGAGTAATACCTCAAATCCAAATAGGTGTATGCAGGGAGCAGGTGTAGATATGTATTAGTCTAAATTGCTGATTATGGACAAGATGACTGAGAGAGTATTGCTGCTTCATTTGAGTAATCCTCAGTCTTTCTGTAGTTCACTTTCCCCTCCGTAAATGTCATAATTTCCCTATGTTTGCAATAATATTGTGAAGATAAAAATAAATCAAGTATCTGAAAGGGATGGGAAGGACTCTGATGGTATATAGTCATCCAGAGTTTCTGAGATACAAGTTTTCAGGCTGCAGATAAGTTATTATCAATTGCCCAGAGCTGACAAAAATATATACACATCTGATCAATTGTGTTTTATTGTAAATAAAAGGCAAAATGATTTTGCAGTCTTGCCAGTATTTTTGCAACTGCAGTCTAGAGAACTAGCAGTTAAAATAAAGCCTGATAATTTAATATGGAAGCAGAGTGCTACATAAAGCCTGTGGAAATGCTGGTATTATGCTACTATTGTATGTTCTATTGAATTGATTTCTCCATGAAACATTTTGAATATGCATGATAAATCCCTAATGTGGCAAGATGTTGTCATCTTTTGAAAATTTGCTAGAAGTCCATTTTAATGTCAAGTATTTAAAACACCTTGAAAGAGGGGTACAATCTCAAATAAAACCAGGCTTCCAAGTGATTTCTTCAAAGGTAAAAGAGGAGTTATTGTGTTTGACACTCATCTGTTTCTGGTGGTTTGATTTCATGTAGGTAAGCAGGCCTCTAGGGCTCTTGCTGCTGTGGATATGAACTGCTGTTTTCTCCTCATCTTTCAGATAAGTTTATGTATTTATGGTTTAGTTTTAGGCTGTCCTACAGGGAGAAAGGAGTTGGATCCAATGATCTTTATGAGTCTCTTCCAACCTGAGATATTCTATGACTCTGTGATTCCATGTGTGTAGCCAGGATGTCACTTTTCTGTCAATCATTTGTAGTGAAAAAGTAAAAAAACCCTACAATCCATAATAGCAATCAACCAACTAACCACAGTAAAGGAATACCACAGCTACTTTACAAATCCTCACACAGTAGCATAGGTGACCCTAAAATGTGCGTCGTACATCACAAAAACATGAAAAGGGGAAACTAATCTTTTGCAATGGGCTAAAACTTGTTAATTAATTCAAGTTAGCATAACTTAAAACGTCCAAGTAGTAGGAAAAGTGTGGCTTTTTCTTCATGTATTATTCGTGAAAGCAATTTCTTTTTCCTGACAGATAAATTTGATTCCATCACCTTTAGCTGGACTATGAGATAATTTCCTTTTAATATGTGTGTGTGATTAATTGTTGTTGTTGTTTGGTTCGGTTTTTTGTGTTTTTGTTTTTGTTTTGGTGGTTTGTTGTTGGGTTTTTTTGTTTGTTTGGTTAGTTGGTTTGGTTTGCTTTGCTTTTTTGTAGTTTTTTTATGTTTTTATTTTGTTTTGTTTTTATGTTTTTGGGTTTTTTTTTGTGGAAGGCTAGGTCAAGGCTCAGAAAAAAAAAAAAAAAAAAAAAAAAAGAAGGGAATTACGTGCCAAAAACATGTTAAAACTAGGTGAGAATTTTTAATTGAACTCTTGGGCATCCGTTACAATTCTGAGTGTCACAAGTCATGAACATATTTCTGTCCATAGGAAAGACAGACCCCTTGGCTACGGGCAGCTGATTGTCAGGACTGCACTCCCTGTGCCTCCCAGCATGTGTCAGCACGTATCTAGAGGGCAGCATCATCAGATTTTAGCAGCACTACTGCAACGTGAATTGGGATGGTGGCAGGGCAGGCAGGAATTTGTGCTTTGTGTCTGGGAGAAAGCTAGCATAAAAAGCATGAGATATATTTTAAGCCACTGCAGCAATACTCCCACCTTTAAAATTCTAGAAGAACCTGTAAAAAGGCATTTATGAAAACTGGTCTGTAGAAGTGACCTAAGGTGCATCTGTCATCTGAGTGAACAAACTTGTGAGAACATCTTTACAGTGCTGTCAGTAGTAGACTTTCCGCAGTTGTTTACTTTCATGGAACTTAAAAATGAGAGCTCAGTACAAGTAGTTATTTTACCTTCAAAATTATTGTTTCAACAATGAAATATGTTTCCTGCTTTCCTTCACACCTCATTTCCTGCCCTTTTTGAGAGTGGCTACATTAAATATGGAGTTTGGTTGATGCTGGCAAGTGGAATCCAGTACTTTTCACTTTAAGAGTTATTGTCTGAAGAGTTGGTTAATTTTCTTCTGAGATCTGTGTGTGGTACAAGAGGATGTTTATGTCCTTCGTACATGCAAAAAAGAGATCTTCCTGTCAGTTTGGTCAGTAGGTGGCATTAGAGTTCACTTATGCACCTCAAAGCTTCAGGCAACTAATTTCAAATACTTAAATTCCAGCTGCACCCCGTGAATCTACTAATATAGCTTTTATAAGTGTGATACTGTTGGTCTGACTTTATTATGTAAATTTAGTAGGGTCATAAGAAATAATCAATTTACAATTTTCAAGAGTAGGTCATATGTATGAAGAGTAATTATCGCTCTGAAAGCAGGTATTATAATCTACACAAATCAATCTTGTAATTTTAATTTTGGCTTTTTTAAAAATTCAAAATATAAAATGCAAACATATTATACATTGGCATTTTGTTTATAGATTATTATACATTTGATTAATAAGCAATCTTTAGATAGTCTCATAAAACTGATATTTAAAGTGAATCGCATATTGACTTGAATAGCCTGTAATAGTAAGCTGACATTTGCTCTTAAGCTCTAAAAATTAATAAACTTATGAATGAGGTGTCTCAGGATTCTTCCAGGTGGTTTTGAAATTGCATATTAAATCACTGAAATGGCAATTCTGAATTAATTCTACTCTGCACCCCAAAGAAATGCATTAACATAGGTGCCTGGTTCCTGTTGGATTATAGGTTGATTACTGGTATGTTAGATGCCATTTTAATTAGCTAAGAAATAAATCCCTCTCCAGTCTTCCACAGCATTCTGCTTGATTTATGTCAGTCTTCCTATACACCTGCTTATTTTGAATCTGAAATGGCAGGTGAATCTCTATTAATCTTTGCAGGTGGCATCTGCACCGACAAACAAACTAGGTGGTATTCTTGCTAAATAGCTGGAATGAAACATAGTCGTGTCCCTTTCTGTACTCACCCTTTCCTCTTTTTGTCCAGTCTAAAAGTGCTATACTAAAACCGTTTGACCTGCTTGTAAAACACTAGATGTTAAATGACAGTGTGTATCAAAGGAAAAAACTGACATTAAAATGTAGATAAATTGCTGCTCAAAAGAAGAATCAATGATGGCATGAACTTTAGAACTCTTAATTTTCTAAGTATCACTTTTTTTTTTTGTTTTGAACAATACTGATACCTTTCTTGCAATAGGTTTTAAGGGTTAACTACTTATCCATTACTAAATCTCTCCTTCCCTCAATGTCTAGCTGTGTCTCCTACACATGGAGCTATCTAAGGGCAAGGAAGACCACTGTCTTATGTAAATAAAAAGACACTTGGGTTTATAACTTACATAATCTCTGCATTGATGAGATTCACTTCTTATTTGACTGCCTGAGCTGTGCTTTAAGCATCTTGTGCAGATGCCTAGAATGCTTCTCTGTTCAGCTGGGATTTTTTTTCACTGAGTTTTGTGTGGCTGATTTACTATGATTTTAACTGTGTGTTAACAGTTTGCTATGATTTTAACACTCGCTGGTGTTCTGGTGTAGGTTAGAATGATCCTGAATTTTGGTAGTTCTGGACCATGACTGAGAATTTATTTTGTCTCAAACTGAAATACATGAGACAAAATTATTGTTTTCAATGGCAAACTTTTAAAGTTGTGCTGCTCTGCTGATAACAGAATGTTGTAACTGATTCTAGGGATGTTCTTGGACTGATAGGACATTCGAGCTGCCTTCTCTCTGCTGGTCATTGAGCCATTCTTGCTGCCAGGTCTGCACCTATGCCCACTCCAGACCTTGTATACCTTTGGCTCACATGAGCTTTATTATTATTGCTTTGTTTGTATTACCTACTCAAAGTAATATGTAGCAGAGGTTTTAGTTGGACTGTTATTTTTGAAAAGAGCAAATTTAGCATATGCTGTGTTTTCTTCATCTAAAGCTGCTATTTTTCTTCCCACTGTTTATCAACATACAAACTGTGCTTAATTAGAGTACTTTTTAAAAGTTAAGATGATAAGCTGTATAAATTTTGATGTAGAATTAAAAAACCTCAAAACCAACCACCTTTTATTTGATGCTGAAGAGTTTGAGATTTTGGTAGAATTTGTGGCTTACTCCTGCCCAGTTCCTGCAACACACCATTATTACACAGCAGGTCGAAAGTATGTGGGTAAGTATCAGAGACTGATGTAACAAAGGGAACCTCATGGCTGTTGCCTACCACAGGCTGCCTGATGAAGGGGAGCCTATTGAGAATGCCCTCCTGCTCCAGGTTTTGTCTGGATGCATTGTGCCCACAGCCTCTTGTCTGCTGGGGGACTTCAGCTACTCTGACATCTACTGGGAACGTAGCACAGCCAGCTGCTCTTCTACTGAGAGCAAGACATTGGGCAAGGAAGACAAGAGCCCAGCATGGCTGAGTTGGGACCTGGTGGTAAAATTAAAAGGGAAGAAGAAATGTTCAGACGATTGGAGCAAGAACAGGCGACCTGGGAAGAGTGTAGGGATGTATAGGGTATAGAGATGTTTGAGGATGGGAAGAGGAAGGCCAAGGTAAAACTGGAACTGAAGCTGGCAAAGAACACAGTAAAAGGAAGGGTGTGTTATTTGGAAAAGGAATGTCAAAGAAGGTGTATCTCCAAAAATAATGCTGGAAAACTGGTAAAATCTGATGAGGAGAAGGCTAAGGTACTTAATAGCCCTTTTGCCTCAGTCTTCAGGGATGATCTCTCTTCCCAAACCTCTCAAGTCAATGAAGAGTGGGATGGGAACTGGGGGAACAAAGTTCCTCCCACTGTAAGACAAGATCAGGTTTGTGGCCCCTTGACAAAACTGAATGTACATAAGTCTGTGGGACCAGAATAAGATGCATCTGAGAGACCTGAAGGAATTGGCTTATGTAGTGCTCTGCCATTCTCCATGGTACTAGAAAAGCCATGGCAGTCAGGTGAAGTTCCAGGTAAGTGGAAAAGGGTAATGTTTTACATATCTTTAAAAGGGTGAAAGGAGCACCCTGGGAATTACCAACCTGTCAACCTCAACTCTGTGCCTGGGAAGATCATAAAGAAGCTGTGTTTAGGCACATGGTTAACAGAAAGGTGATCTAAGACAGCCAGAAAGGCTTCACCTACAGTAAATCCTGCTGGGTAAACCTAGTGGTCTCCTATGATGGAGTTATTACATCAGAGGACAAGGGAAGAGTTACAAATGTCATCTATCTGAAATTCTTTGGCACAGTCCCTCACAACTTTCTGCTCTCTAAACTGAAGAGAGATGGATTTAATGGGTGGACTGTTTGGTGGATGAAGAATTGGTTCCATCCAGAGGATAGCAGTCAATGGCTCATCCGGTAGAGTCTGTCTGGACATTAGTGAAAAGTGCTGTCCCTCAGAGGTCCATTTTGGAACCAGTATTATTTAATATCCATATTAATTACAGAGAGGAAGGGTTTGAATGCACCTCAACAATTTTGCAAATGACAACCAAGTTGAGTGGTACAGTTGACACATCTGAAGGACAGGATCCCATCCAGAGGGACCTAGACAAGCTTGATAAATGGTCCATAGGAATCTCATAAGGGTTAACAAGGCTTAGTGATGGTGCTGCAACTCCTGGGTCAGAGTTAGCCCAGTACCAACACAGGCTGGGGATGAACATATTGAGAGCAGCCCAGAAGGACTTGGGGGTGTGTCAAAGACTGGGGAAGGTAATCTGTTTCGAGACATCTTGGGGGCTTGGAATGTGTGGTAGGGGGTGGGTCAGGCCTTGCTCTGGTGAGGTGGTGCCCTGCCCCAGCCCCACAGCGTCCATCAGTCATGGCACAATGGAGGCAGCGCCCAGGTGTTCCCTAACCCAGCCCATGAGTGGCCAAGCAACCAAAAATCCCAGCTGGGAGGAAGGGTCTTTGAGAAGGCTGACCACAAGGCAAGCATATTGTTCTTTAAACCTGCCTTCACCTTGGGACTTTACATGCCTGGAAACCAGGACTCGATAGCTATGTCTGTTTTTCTACATCTTTCCTATCTTTCTGTTTTTCTTCCTTTCTTCTTCTTCTAACTCTTCTCACAGGACATAACATCAAATGGGTTTAAAGGTTTTCTATGTTCAATGGGATACGTCTGTGCTGTGATAAGTGATGTATTGTATTTACTCTTTTGCGTTAATGTTTCTTAGTTTTCTATGATTTACTAAACCTGTTGTATGGTTTTTACCTCTTGAGAATATCTGATTGGGATTTTCTCCTTTCTGTCTATCCAGAGCAAAAAACTTTAGTTTGGCCCTGGACTTAAGTGACCAGGATGTAACAGGATGCAGGTGAGAGAGAGCTGGACATGAGCCAGCCATGGGCACTCCCAGCCCAGAAAGCCAAGTGTGTCCTGAGCTGCATCCAAAGCCCCGTGGGCAGCAGGGGAGGGAGGGGATTCTGCCCCTCTGCCCCTCTCTGGTGAGAGCCCACCTGCAGAGCTGCCTCCAGCCCTGGGGTCCCAGCACTGGAAGGACATGGAGCTGTTGGAGAGAGTCCAGAGGAGGGACACCAAGGTGATCAGAGGGATGGAGCATCTCTGCTGTGGGGGAAGACTGAGACAAGTGCAATTGTTAACCTGGAAAAGAGAAGGCTGACCTAATTACAGCATTCCAGTATTTGACACCAGCCTACAAGAAAAATGAGAGAGGCTTTTACAAGGGAATGTAGTGATAGGACAAGGGAGAATGGTTTAAAAGCAAGAGAAAGTAGGTTTAGATTAGATATTAAAAAAAAATCTGTTTTGTGAGGGTGGTGAGGCACTGGGACAGGTTTCCCAGAGAAGTTGTGAATGTCCCATCCATAGCAATGCTCAAGACCAGGTTGGATGGGGCTTGGAGCAACCTAGTCTGATGCAAGATGGCCCTGCCCATGGCAGAGAGGTTGGAACCCAATCTTTAAGGCTCCTTCCAACCCAGACCATTTATGGTTCCATGAATTCCAAACTATCAAAGCAATGTACATTTCTGTGAGATGCTTTACTAATGTAAATTCTATGAGATATGGAATGAATGGAAGATAGCAAGATGAGAATTTTTCTTTTTTTTTCTTCTTTTATGTGTTTTGTAGTTCTGACGTTGATGTTGTCTGTCATAGGCCAGGCACAAGGGAAAGGAAAAAATTACTTAGATGAACAACATTGACAGCAAGAGAAGATATGCACATTCAGTTGGTTATACTTACTATATAATAAAGATGTGCTACTCTTATCAAGGTAGGTGCAGCCCCTGTGCAACTTAAAATAATGTGCAGCTCTTTCTGAAGAGAGAGCATCAACCAGAAAAAAGATTTAGCTTCTTCTAAGAGCAAGTCCCTTTCCAATTTCTCTCATAAATTTGTTATTTCACCCTTTATTAGCTTAGATAAAGATACATTTTTTCCTTTTATATGTTTATATGTTGAATCCTGAAAAATAATTGCAAATGGCATCCTAATTCTGTTCTTGTTGTTTTGGGTTAACATTGAAGACCTTGAAAAAAGAATTCAAACTTAGTAATTTAAATCATAAATAATTAAAAAGTAAATTTGAAAGTAAATAATTGTAGTTGGGAGACAGTGGAGAGAAACTGAGAATGATGGATTCAAGTTTTGACAAATTCCTACCAAATCAGATATTGCTCAAGAATTTATGAGTGTCTTGAATCTGAACATTATTAGTAGCTGATAAACATAACACAGTGATGGTGGTTGAATGAATTTGTGGCTAGCTAAGATGAAGAGGTGAAAACATCACCAGAATTTTGGTCACAATATGTCACAATAGGACATGAAAGAAAGATGCTTGACTCCAGTCAGGAGGCAGTGGAAATCAGAAGGCTTTATTTACAATTCATTCAGCCCTTTTATAACATGCTGCGCTAAGAGGGCACATTATTGGTCCATAGGGCTGACACCTCTCCCATTGGCTAAGTAATAGAAATAGCAAACAACACTTGTTATGGGAAAGGAATATTGTTTACACAAGGTTGTTTTGGGAAAAAGAGAACTGTTGGAAAGTTTCCCTTGGGAAGACCTAGCAATTCTCAGGCTCAGAAAATATCAGGTCCAAAACAATATTCAAGTTCTTATGTTACAGAAAGATTTGCCATTCCTTATGGAATGAGGCCTGAGGCTTCTCTGACCATTATTTGAAGAGAACATCAAATGTATTAATGAGTAGTTAGGGTTATTCAATAGATCACAGAATGCACACTAGATGCATTTATAATCTAGACTCAGTCTCTGTAAAGAATAACACTTAAGTTATGGTTTAAGACGAACTGAGCAAAGAAAAACTGTTTCTCTCTTCTTGAAGAAGGGGGAGAATGAAAGCAACAGAGGTTTGTGTGTCACATGCGTGTCAGCTGCCCAAGGCTACTTTGTGTGTTTGCTCAAAGATTTTTTTTTTTTTTTTTGTCCAGAGCTATTTTTTCCTCTGTGATACATTGCATAATGATGACTTGTGGAGGTGCTTACGGAAGGATGTGCTTCGTGCAATCCTTTGAGATTACTCTTGGTCCAATATAAATCAACTTTATGAGCTTCCCAGAATATTGCACTGGGTGCTATTTTTTTTCGTAACGTTGTCAGAGACCAAAATAGTTCATGCCTATATCAAAAACTGTTTAAAGAAGCTACAAACAAAGAAGCCTCCTTGAAGATACCTGCCTGGGACTGAAAGTCAAACTGCTGAGATTAGATAAAGGGAAAACCCATCCTTCAATCACCTGAAACAAACAAGTAAACAAGGAAAAGAATGTGAACCAAAACCAGCAGCCCTGCTAAGAATCATCTCTGGCTTACTTTGGGGTGGAGGAGGCCACGGCCCACAGACCCTTTTGCTGCGAGCAGGTTTGCACAGATTTCCCCCCCAGCCGAGGTGGGGGAGGAAGTTTGGGTGTGTTGTAACCTCTGCTCAGGGGCAGTGAACCCATCGCTTCCTTACACAAACTGGCTATGGAACCCCCAGCCCTGGGAATGCCACATCCATGGGACATTCCCGTGAGGGGCAGCTGAGGAGATTCTTTAATCCATCAAAGACCCCCAAAGTGCCCCCCAGAGCTGTTCCTGAAGCCTGGCATCACAGGACTGCAAGTGGCACAACAAATGTGGAGTATGTTGTAAGAGACAATGCCAAACTTCCCCCACCCCAGGAAGGTGCCTGGATTTTCCTATCTGGCCTGAGCAGATATTAATGCATCAGAGTCTGTGCTTTTTGGGGGGCACCTTCACCCCCAAAGGTGATCAGTTGGGGAGGATCAATAGAACATCTTTGGGATCCACAGAGTGGTGGTATTTTCCTGATTCTGTCTCTATTTTTTTTTTTTTTTTTTTTTCTCCCTCATATTTACTATCAAATAAAACCTGTATTATTGTCACTGGCATATGGTCTCATTTGCACCTTAATTTGGGCAGAGACATTTCTAAGAACCTTAGTAATCAGAACTTGACGAACAATTATTAGATAGAGTGAAGATGTGTCTTTGATACAGTTGCAAGGTAAAGATTTTGCTCTTGTTACTGCGTTGCCTTTTGACTGAACTTCTCTGGTGTCTTCATTAAGGCTTCCACTCAAAGATAATGGACCTTTATTGGTCCTGCTGAATGTATGAGAGTACTGATAAGAGGTTTTTACTGGTGCCCCTGGCTCTGTTATGCTCCAAATGATAGAACAGTTACCATTATAGACATTTAATTACAGACTTTGATCAAATATTTGGGGGGTTGGCTGGCAAATCCCAGGAAAGATGTGATACGGTTCTAGGGACAAATGTTGCTGTTTATCATTGAACTACAGTTCAATGCAGTGGGGAGATTTTTAATATTAGCCTCATGATTTAATATTAGCCAATATGGCATCATGAGAAGTGCTTTTAGTAAAGAATCTGGCTGTACTTATATGTAAGACCAACTGAATTCAAGTATACTGTAAAGTCCAAAAAAAAGTACGTCTTTTCTTATACTTATGTAAGTGGACTGATGTACCCAGAAGTATTTGGCTAGGAAAGGCACGCAGCAATATCAAAGTCACAGATACTAAACTGAAAGAAAATACGCTCTGAAATGTCTTCAGTGTGCTAGATTCTTTTGAATTCAGTGAAGCTATTGATTTTTGAGTTGGCGTTCCCCTGCCATGTGAAAGTATAAATTAATGGGGTCTTGTTGTTGTTATTGTTTTGTTTTGATTTTTTTTTTTCAGAGAAGCTTTCAATATTTTTATTCTAGGTAAGTATCTTGATTTAAAGCAGACTACATAGACACCATGGTAATTTTTGTACATATAAGTGAGTCAATGAGTCTAAACATAATTTTTCGTGTTTTTTAGGCAGTTTAGTTTTCATCAAGGAAATGGTTTCTTCTTGAAACTGGAATTACTATTCTGTTGCCATGCCATGAGATTTATATACTTATTTCCCAAAACTTCCACTTTCTTTGCTGCTACAGTTCTAGGGCTTATTATCCAGTGAGTTTTATCCATTGGTATTTCTCATAGGGAAAAAGGAGCTTTCTGCTTGGTGTATATCAAGATTTTAAATCTTTACTTCTAACATATAACTACACAGTTTATATAAAATAAGCATGTTTAATAAGAGTCAACTTTTACACTCAGATGTTTAATTAAAAAGTATATATATTTATTTAAACACAAGCATATTTTGTGTTTTTCCTTTGTGGTCCAAACCAAAAAGATCTTAACCACAGAATTTGGACAAAATTATAATTTATTTAGATGCAAGATAAATATGAAGAATGGGAGGAGCTCATATTTTATGCCAATACTTGGAGTCTGATGTTATATTTCCAAGTCATAATATTCCAGAAGATAAAAGAGTTCATGAGTTTTCAAAATCAAGAAAATTTTAATTTCTAGCCCTAATGGGTGGCAAAGGGTAACCAAATCAACAGGTGAGATACAAGGGGAAATTATTATGCATAACAGCAAAAGGAATAAAAAGAGAAGCAAGAATAGGCAAATACCTCAAATTGTAAAATATCAGCAACTTGAAGGCATTTCTTAGCCTAGAAGAAACCCAGTGACTAGGAAGTCACTGCTCCTACAAATACTTTAGGAGCCAGATCTGCAGTGAATCCCTAATGCGACAGTCCAGAGCTCTAAGACTGTGCAAACGTCTTACATAATGAGTCTGCAGCACATTTACAAAACTCTACATGATTCAGCTTGCTAAGAGCTGTTTTAAGGAGTAAGTTGTTACCTAAGTGAATAAATAAATTATTAAGAGACTGCAGGCCTATGGTACAGACCCCATCACTGGAAGATGGATCTAGTACTAGTTAAGGAGAGGTGCCTCACAAACATATTACCTGGTTCCGATTGAGTTAAAAAGAACTATATATATATTCATATAATAAATTTTCTAGCCAGGTAGTTTCCTTCTGATTAGTATTTTATTTGATTGTATTTATTTTACTATCATCTGAAATGAATGCTGCCTATCGAAACACTGTATTTGTTCTGATATTTAAGAAAACATATTGCTTACATAACATCCAGCAAACAAAACCACACATTGCAGGGTGTCTCTTAAAGGATTATTTTGTTTCAGAGTGATATTTCTCCTTTTTCTATCTCTCAGTCCTTCTACAACAACAACTGTTATTAGACTTTTACAGATCCAAAACTGTTTTGCAGTGTTTTTCCAGTGTTTCCAAATCTACACACTGAATGCTTCCATATTGTGCTGAGACTTTTCTGAATTACACATGCAAGACATGAATAAAAAACCCTCACAATTTTAATTATAGTGGTGTAATGGTTTAACTTTTGGTTTCATCTATTTGTTTTGGTCTTTATTTTGTTTTGTGTCAACCATGTTTTAACTTTAAAATCTTGTCTATGGTATTGGACTTTCCATGCTTGATCAGATTTTTGTTCCTGTTGTAGCACAAAGAATTTAAATAAATTAGTGGAAATTTATACCAGGATGCTGAGAAAAGATGCCATAAAAATGCTGAAGTAATAAGCATTTTTCTATACATTTTTCAATTTACAAGACTCTAAAGTGCCTTTGTCTTTGATTACTTTTTTCCTGTGTGTAGATCTTCTAACAAAATTACCTCAAACACTTCCAACAGAATTCAGCATATATGGAAACTGCTGTCTCTCTTTCTTCTGGTGCCTCTTTCTAATAGCAGCACAGGTGTTTCATATACATTTTTGAGATTTTTTTTTATTTCACACAAGTGGGATACAAGATGCAACTTTCTTTGGTAAGCTGATTTAATGCTGCTCCCCTTTAAATGGGTGTAAGATTGTTCTTACCATTTTCCTAACTTTTTTTCTAGACTCTAGAAGAAGAAAAAAAAATTATTCAACTTCATTGATAAGGATTTTTAAACTCTTTTATGTTTAATTGTTTGTTTAATTTTACATCATGTTAGTGAGGGGATATCCACATTAATCTTACACCAACTGTATGTCCACAGGAAGAGTCAGAAGGCCCTTCTGCTTTAAGGCCATTCTGCCAGGGACAGAGACAGCTTTCTCCCCTACTTTGCATCAGCTTTACTGAGTATGTGAACAAACTGTGTCTGGAGAGTTCGCTCAGTTCCCTCAGAATGAACCGAGGCAGAAAAAGAAAACTGTTCTTTTGAGGATCAACACACTGATCTGACTTGATGTGTGGCTGCACAGCCTCTACTAGTGATGCTAAATGCTGGTAGGGAGAGGAGAATATCCAGCTCAGCTAATCAGAAAGGATAGGTGTAACCTTACTGGAGATTCAAGTTAGTGAGCTGTGTTTAGGGCACTTGTATGAGCTAATTTTAATATTACTATAATATTTAATATTACTGTATACATAAGTACTTCCATCTGAGTAGCCGAGTAACCTACATTTTAACACATGCTGACTTTGTGTAAGACTTTCAGAAGTGTTCTGGTTTATCTCTGGCATATCAGTTAACCTTAAGAACAGTGATCACAGTTTCATGCCAATGTGCAATGGGTCATGATAATTTTCATAAGTGCGCAAAATATATAGGACTTTTCTAAGTGGGCCACCAAAATTGGACAGCAAAAAGGGAATGGGGGTTTTTAGACAAAATTTCTCAAGGCAAGACTTTGGATGACAATCTATCCCACTCTGGGAAATTTTACAAGTGTACCTGCCGGCTGGCCCAGCTAGCTCTTTGTTGTGACTCAGACACTGGCTGCACACCCACATTCTGTACATGTCATGGACACACTCTGACCCCTGACCCCACTCAGTGAGCAGTGCTTGGTTTCATTTGCTCCAGCCTCACCCTAGTTGATGATGCTGAAGTTCAGTAACTAGTCTGTTAGTCTCTAGCACCACAGTTCAAAGATCAGCTGCCTGACCCAGGGCCTGCCCTGAGCCACTGGCACTTGCACCCTCTACACACACACACACACACAAAAGCACACGCACACTCTATTTCTCTCTCTCTCTCTCTCCCTGCAAAAGCTGCTTGGAAATGGAGACTAATGAGCAGACAGGGCAGACTTTGATCATCACAGCAAGGCCTGGCAGGCGTAACAGCCAGCCCACTGTTTACAAACAAATGGCACTGTTCATCCCTGCTTTTCCACTGCTCATCTCTAACTTGCCTAGATCCATCTCTTTTCCTGCCCTTCATTCTTCCTCCAAACATCCCATTAAAAGTCTTGTGCAGCCACAGAACATTCTTCCCTTGAATCATATAATATGTCTGATACACCTAGGCAGTGATTCAACACCAGTCAGAAAGCTGCTACAGAGACCTTCTCCATCTATGGTGTATTTCACACCTGGATACTGGAGCTGAGCCTCACCTGAGGAAACCCTAGGGTGAGCCTCAACACAGTGTGCTTTCTCCTGAGTCCTAAATTTGATTCTTGTCTGCCTAACTCTGTGCCTGTGTTCCTTTGGATTGTGGTGGACCTGTGGTTGTGTAGGTCTCTCTTGATGGGCCTAGAACCATCTGTGACAGGGTATTTAGGGTTCCTCACCTATAGTCAGCATTCTGTGCTCCTTCAGGGAAGTTTTGACCAAATAATCACACACCATACATCATTTACTAATAACTTTACTTACTACCTGTATGAACTTGGTTAGCTGAAAATTTTCAGTGACACTGGAAACTTTTGACAGCTGTACTAAAGAATAAAAGCCTCATACGATACTTAAGGATTTAAGATAAAATATGTATTGTTCCCATCCTTAGAATGTAGCAGCTTGGAAAAAAACATAGACCACTACTTCTTTCAGCAAGATCCGTCATTATTATCACACTCCAGTATTTATCTGTTTCTAATACGGGAAAGTTTGAAGAAAGCCTTGAGAACGGGCAGGAGGAAAGACAAAACAGCCACACCACCAAGCACTCATTAGAGCAGACGCTTCTGCCCTTATCAGTCACCCACGAAAGCATGCAGCCTCCAGCATTCTGGGAGACAAAAGAGAGACATTCCACCTGATGTTTATGGATGTAGTCATTCCTCTGGTATGCACGTTTCCCAAGAGAACAAAGAGTGTTTATCAAGGATAAGATAAGTGTAACAAGTTGCTCTTCTACACAGGACTCTCCTTAAAGCCAGGATGGGTGCCGCAGGCCACCGCTTCTGCATAGAAGAGTCCTTTAATGTGTTAACCTGACCAATTTCATTGAATGTCTTACATCTTCCAGCCATTCAATTATCTTACCTTTCTTTTTTTAAAAAATCCTGCTGTAATGCATCAGCTTCCTTCTTAAAAATTCAATTTCCACATTAATATTTTAAAACACACATTCTATTCTATTTTTGCTTTATTTTTATATAAGCACTGTTCACTTTAATCTCTTTGAACACTGTTACACTAAGAGACAACATTTATATGATTAACAACTTTAACCCCCCCTTCGACTTTACACATTTATTGCTTCTCATTTTAGCCTGTACTCTCCCTGTAAAAAGACTGTTCATAATTTATAATAGAAAGAAATCTGGATTATTCTGGGTCAGTATTTTGTGTTATTTGTTTCATATTAAGTACCTTTCAATCAACAGAAAGCATGGCCAACTTTATTAGTTCCAGGTCACTGACAGAAATTTTATTGAACTCAGGTTCAAGAACAAGATCACATGGGACTTTCCTAGGACCACTTATTCATTTCTTAATTACAGGCTCGGAAAAAAAAAAAAAAAAAATTCAGCAACTTAGGGGGAACCACACTAAATTTGCCTCCTTTCCCCTTCTTATTCAGATTGGCATGAGAGTGCCTTCAGATGGAAGTGTCAGTGTACCAAGGGGCTCCCACAGTATTGCACTCATTAAGAAAATTCTTACATATATGCTTACAATGTTCATAGAATTAATTTGCTTTCTACAGATATTGATTGAAAAATATTCTCAGGTTCATGATGATTAGTTTTCTTTTATCACATGGACTTACCTTTTAATAATCAAAACCTGCAAAACTGCTGTGATTATATTGTTTTGTTTCAGGCAGAGAATGATCAATTACCTGCACTATTCCATTTATCACTTTTAAATATTAGCACACTACTTTCAATCTTCTGAAATACCCAGTCTGGTGTATTTCTTGAAGATAAATGCTAGTATTGCAGAGTGCATCTCACCCAGATATTTCAATACTGCGTGCATGTGGACTTACTAGTGCAAAAAAACCCCAGTTCTAATAAGGCTGTTAAATATTCTCAGGAGTTGGTACTGAATGAAACTGTTTCATCACCATCCTGAGAAATAACTGTATCACTTGGATTTCTGAATCCTCCAGGCTTATTAGCTATGCATTGCGGACAGAGCAACATTTACTGTTTGTCTTTTCGATAAGGTAAAAGGACTTATTTTATATTCATGGAAATAGTCTCTTCCTACTCAACAGTATAAGCATTGCTCACTTATGGTCTGACCCTACCACTCTCACTCATATTGAACTTCTTGTTGAAATTGAGTTCCCTGATGCTATTCACAAAATAATGACTAAAAAGAATAATCTTGGCCTTGTAGAAAATAAAAGTTTAAAAATTGCACCATGGCACACACTGATTTCTATAGGATTTTTTACAGTTACTGTGTTGCTAAACAGCTGATGAAATTTCCCTTGACTTGTTGTGTTCCTTGTTTTCTGCTATAGTGGCACCTTGGATATTTAAAGAAATATTCCATTCCCATGGATATTCCATTTTTCACTATCAGTTGCTTCCAGGCTACTATCTGTGAATTTCACTCTAGACAGTGCTTTAAGTGTAACTATTATTGTGCTCATGTTAGTATCTGTGTTTTATATCTAGGTTACAGTAGATTTAATAGCATTTCAAGTCTAATTCTTGGTGAAATAATTGAAAGTTAGAAGGATTTTGTAGGGTTTTCAATGTGAAGTCAGCTGAAGAATTTGTAATTAAAACTTTAAACATTACTTACACTTTATGGTGTAGTAGTTCTATGTACTTCAAAAGGAAATTATACCCATGCATCCTAGTACTCCTTGAAAGAGAACTGTGTAATAGTTGAAAATACTTTTTTTTAGGCCACCAAATTGTTTCTGAGGAAAATTTCCAGCCACATGCCTCAGATGTTTTTACATGCTTTTGACCCATAACTTTTACTTTCAACACCAACAGTCTTTAACTACCTGTCCAAACAGTTAAATCCTGATCTTTAATTAATTTCAGATTGTCACTGTGGGAGGTTACGCTTTTTCCTTTTTTTTCTTTCAGAGAATTTTTCTCCCATTTATTGCTTGAAAGATTGGAATGACGGTATTTAAGAAACAAAAGATGTGGCCAGGATAGGGAGGAAGGGGTGCAGCTTGTGGCAGTCTCTTAGATGGGGAGTGAGCTCGCTGACTGGGGGGTTTCTCTTGGGAGACGCAGAGATACCGCAAAGGATGGCAGGGGGTGGAACCGAGACTTGGCTGGGGTACAGTGCCTGGACTGAGCCGTCTCTCTCGGGGATCGGAGGGAAGACTGTTGTGGTGTTGGTGCTGGACGGCTGCTGCAGAAGGAATTCGCTGCTACTGTGAATTTTGTCCTTCACTGCTTCTCCTTACCGGGGTGAACCTAGGCTTGCAAGAGCACCCACTGAACTATGGCAACAGGTTTTTTTTTTTTTCAACATCTGACCTCACTGTGAGGGATCCTCACCATCTGCTTGGGTGTCTCAGGGGAGGCCCAGGACCCTGACCTCCTTCTTGTCTCCGGAGGGAGCACCTCCTGGCTGGCTCCTTGGAGGAGCCCGGCTGCTGCTGCCATCTCCGGGACATCACACAGGACATGCGAGAGGCAGGGGAAAACCTGAGGAAAACCCCTGCCCTTCTCTCTCCTCCCGGGGCCGCTCAGTCCCTGCTGTTTTCTGCCACTGCTTCGAGGGCAGGGATTGCTGCACTTCAGCTGGACATCCAGCATCTGCCCTGACACTGCTGTTCCTACCGCCGCTTCAGGGGTTTTGCCGCACTTTCTCTGCCCCCTCTGGTGTGCTCGCCTGTGCTGTTCCAGCCCGCTGCTCCAAGGCTATAACTACAGTCCAGCTTGCCACCCGGAGCGGCACTGACAGCCGAGCGGCACTGACACCAGCGGCTCTTTACGAGGTTCGCAAGGGGAAGCCGCGTCCCCTCGCCCCGGCACCGAACCGCCGCTGCCGGGCGGAGACGCGGCCGGGCCCGCGCCACAGCGCCCCCTGCAGCCGCGGAGGAATCACTGCACACGCCCGGCCCGCAGGGAGCCGCCGGCGCCCCTGCCGGCGGTGACCGGGACTGCACCGAGGGGCGGGACGGGGCTCGGCAGCCGAGAGAACGCTGCTTCTGGGCTTCGGTTTTTTCTTCTTGTTGCTGCTGTTGACGTTGTTCGTTTATGTCGTTACATAAATATTGTATATATTGTAACAAACACCATGTGTATGTGTATATTGTAATTTCAAAGTTATAATAATTCAGGGAGAAGGGAGTCATATTTTCCGTTCCAGGAAGGTTACCACCTATCTTGGCAGAAACTTACATTTCAAGCCANATGTGTGTTTTTTTTTTTTTTTTTTTTTTTTTTTTTTTTTTTTTTTTTTCATTTTAAAATGTAATTACTTGGAGAAGAGGCATTGCAGAGATGTTATTTATTTGAACTTGTGTAATTTATTTGATATGACAATGCATGGTATATTATTATTTAAATGGGAGAGAATGACAATTATTAAAATGTCTTGGAAAACATCTAGGAAAATGAGTAAGTC
>VXBN01002719.1:103148-117836 GCA_013397395.1 Sinosuthora webbiana | reverse complement strand
CCATGGGCAACAGTTCTCCACAATCTGCTCCAACATGGGTCATTGTTCTGCAGGGTGCAGTCCTTCAGGCACAGCTTGCTCCTGAGGGTCCCCCACAGGGCCACAAATCCTGCCAGGAGATCTGTTCCAGCCTGGGCTCCTCTGTCCACAGGTCTGCAGGTCCCTGCCAGGTGCCTGTTCCAGCACGGGCCTCCCAAGGGGTCACAGCCTCCTCTCAGGCATCCACCTGCTCCAGCCTGGGCCTCCTTCAAGGGCTGTGGGTGTATTTCTGCATCCCCATGGACCTCCATGGGCTGCAGNGGAATCTCAGCTCTGGTGCCTGGAGCAGCTCCTGCCATCCCTCTGCAATGACCTTGATGTCTGCAGGGCCTTTCCTCTCACACATTCTCACTCCACTCTTGTCTGTCTGTAATTACATCTGTGCAATAACATTTTTTTTCCTTAATTATTTTAGTACAGAAGTAGTACCACAATTTCTGATTGCCTTGGCCTTGTCCAGTGGTGGGTCTGTCCTGGAGCTGGCTGGCACCGGCTGTTGCCAGACATGGAGGCAGCTTCTGGCAACTTGTCACGGAAGATACCCCTTTAGCCCCTGCTACCAAAACCTGGCCACACAAACCAAATACAGGAAATACAGATGAAAAGCTAGATGTCCTGCTCCTGCTACTTGCTGCTTCAAAGAGAAAATGAGCAGATAAATAAACTATATTCCTCAAATATCAGTACCCAAACTACAAGTAACCCAGTGTGAAGACCACAATTGACAAGCTTAAACTTAAGACCTATATCTAAGTCTCAGATTACTCTGGATGCTCAGTGGACTTTGTAGAAAGAGTCTCTTCTCCATGCATGAATATATTAAAATATATTTTCAAAACATCAATATATGCATATCAAATAAGCACAAATTTTCAAAGATGTTTTCACCTTAGGCAAATTGTATTCATTACTGCTAGTGAGGTGTCCTATATATATAGACCTTATTTTGCTAGTAAGATCTAGCACATTGATGGTTCGAGTAAATATTCGCATGTCTCTGCAGAGCATGTTCTGTCCATTTTTCCTCAGTTAGATATCCATATGAATGCTGGGTACTGCATGAACCTCCTTGCCACAGACAGAAACAGAGAGGATTGGAGATAGCATTTACTCAGGCAGAAAAAGTGCTGCAGGGAAAATTTTTCATGGGAATCCTATCTTCACTCTATAATTTGAGCTGTGGCAGTAAAATTTATTCAGTTAGAGATCCTTCATTCTGGAGAGCCTTCCTCAACCATAATAACTTGCCTAGAGGAAGATACGGGCCTCCATAATCGTCTGCTGCACCAAACCTCTCCAGTGACAGATAACTTTTGACTTTCTGTCCCAGACAGATACACATTTCATACATGAAATGGGGAAGAAGGCCAAAACAGGAAAGTGGCCCATGCAAAAAAACCTTTGAAAACAATGGTAAGCCTGTGAACGTATTGCCACAGGAGAGGCTTTTCTGTGTAAAAAGCACATCTATTTCTTTTTAGGATAAATTACAAGGTATGCCAAGACCATTTATAGAATACCATGGTCTAGTGATGTCAGATTTCCTCCACAGGTTAGGTCTGTTAGTCATTTTAACTCATTAAAAGCTAAGCAACCATGAAATTACTTCAGTGGATAAACTGTTCAAGAGCTGTGGTTATTGCTCCATAAACAGCTTTCCAACAGATCCACTGCTCTTGAGCTAAGCAGTGTTCTCTCCAGGCCAGTTCCAAATGCCTACATTGTGTCTCAGTGTTTTTGAAAACAGGAGCTTTTTCATGGGCAGCTTGATCCTGCTCCATGATAGTAATGTGTCATATGTTGCTCCTGGTGGGAATTTGCATAATTTTTTAAAGTTCTGATTGAGCTGCAGGAAAGCTTCTCCTCCAGGTGCAACTATGTGGTGTGCAACAAAACATGCATGGAAGGTTACAAATCCACATTTCTCAGGGTATGCAAAAAACCTTCCCCAAAGACAAAAGTTTCCCCTATGAATAAAAAATGGTGGTTAGATTTTTACTGTTGCTTCCAAATCTCTACACTAAAGTGAAAAGTAGCTGTTCATGCACACTTAGGAGCACTCTTATCCCGTCCAAATGTAGAAACAGGAGTGATCAGCTAAGATAAAACTAGTAATAAGTAATTGGCTAAAAATGTTTATGTAGAAGATGGTACAAAACTATAGAAACATTCATTCAAAAGCAAGTTCTTGAAGAACTGCACACAAGAATACACAGAAAGTGTTCTGCAGCTTCTCAGGCTTAATATTATCTGCCATTTGTAATGGATAACTATTTCATATTATGACCACCAAAGACCTCCTAACAGCAAAATTTACAGGCTGAATTATTAGTAAGTTAATTTCAATTACCTTCTCCCACATAAGACTTCTGTGATACCACGAAAAATGTTCATTCTTAGAGGATGGGTAGATAATTTGACAAGAGTGACAGGATATAAGGAAGCAACTTTTTTTCTTTTTTTTTTTGTCAGAAAGTCATTTAACTGAGCAGAGGTTAGAAACAGTAATTAATTGCTTAATTGTTTTGAAAAGACAAGCACTAAAAAGTATGACCTTTCATTGACAGTTTGCTGCAATGGTACATTAATTATTGCTGAATTGCAATAGGTCTCCTGTGGGAACACAGGACACACTCATTAATACCAGACAAGTTCACCATGGTCACGACTTTTATAGCAAATACCTAATGCTAAATTAAAGGACTATTTGGCTCTTGGTGTGATATGTCCAGAAATCTTAATAATTTTTTTTCTCTGTGAAATATTTCTTGCATTTAAAAATTAGTAATTCTCATGGTCCAAGGAGCTGGCAGAATTTAATCAAAGAAACATGCTGAAAAAGACAAAGTTGAGAACTTAGATAGACTGGAAGAGGTGTTTTGTCTGTCAGTTATTTTTCTTCTAAGTTTTCACAACAGCTTTTGCAAAGATCAGTTCTTCAGTTTAGGAAAGTCAAGGAACAAGTCTTGAACTCTTGAATAAAAAATATCTTGATGAAGATCACACTGCATTGATTCAACCTGAAGGCAATGGTTCTGAGAAGTAAAACATGACAATGTGAAATGCAAAGAGACGATGTGACAAAGAAGGTTTGTCCATTCCTATAGTTGATTCATTTGGGGTTTCTTTTGGCTTTTGTCCCTCAAACTTTACTTTGTTCTTTTTGCTCTAAATCAACCACATCAGACTTGCTAGACTGTAAGAATAAAGAGGTTGCCCTGTCAAGGTGCTGGGAAAACAAACATATAATGCAGAACTTCCTTCAGGAAAACCTTCTCAAAAAAAGTAGCCTGGGAAAGTCTTGACGTCATTGTGGAAACATTTTAAGTGCTCACAGTTTTTTAAGCTTGCGTAGGGTCCTGAGAGTATGATACAATTCTCCACTGTCCTCTCCTGCTCATTTGCACATGTTCTCTGCAAATACGAGGCCTACTGTTTCCATCCTGATGTAGCAACAAGGATAATCTCTCCCTTAGAGAATACTCATCCAGTTGGAAGAAGAGATTTTGGGGTGTACTCTTAAAGCATAGAGGACACAGTACTCACCTCTAAATATGATATCAATTATTTTGTCTGGTGCTTCTAAATGTCACCCACAACAGGGCAGGCAGTCTACACAAGGGCTAAATCCAGCGAAAACTGTAGTCCCAAGTCTGCAACTTCCTTCATGGCATTTAGTCAGGGACTTGTTTCGCAAACAGATGTTCAGCAGGATAAATTTGGATGGGCTGCTCTAGAGAGCTAATTAAGAGGAAGAAAAAATCGTAAGACTAACCACAGCACCTTCTGAACTCCAGAAACAATTGCACAGTTTAAGTTTGCATTTCTTATACTTTGTTGCGGTGCATTTAATTGATAATAGTGCAGTCTAAATTACCCCCTGCCATACTGACCCTTTTGGTTTTTCCCTGGTGGTGGGTGTGTCAACCATTCTGTGTCCTGTCCAGAAACCTGAAACATTCTGGGTGGGAAGGGCTAACATGAATGGCAAAGCCTGTGGTATCTCAACCCTGTATCACATATCAGAGGTCTTGTGTATTGTCCTTCTGTCTTGGTCACTCCCTCCTTACCTGGTATTGGTTATGGCTTACCCTTGCCCCTCCCCATGCTCCTGATACAAAAGCTGAAACCTGAACCCCAGGGGCACTCTCCGGCGCTCTCTCTGGAGCAATAAACATCTACCATCAACCCACGTGAGAGTCACTCTTTCTTCTTCCACGCCAAGCTACGCTTCAGCCTGAGGTTCAGACCCTCCAAACCCAAGGATACAAACTTTCTATTTGGGCTGGTGATTCCAGACACCACCACAATACCTTACAAATCTCTTCAGAGGACATGTGTTCCACCTGTATTTTTATTTTGAAAAGCTTTCAGATGCTTTCCTTACAGCATGATTTTGTTTTCCCCAGACAGCAGTACCTCACTGCAAAGTCACATCAAAGTGAACAATGCTGCAAAGAGCAGATTGTCCCCATAGAGAGACTGAACTGTTCTTAATACCTGTTTTGAAAACCTTCTTTTGAAGCATACACAGTTTTTCTCTTTGGTAAACATTTTCTTTTCTTCTCCAAGGCATAGCACAGAAGCCAGGATGAGTACCCCATCTAAACAGTCTTCAGGTGTAAATGAATTTTACATGAATGAATTATTAGTGAACAATTACACATCTTGACACAGTAATGAATAATCGTTTGGGCTGAGATTGCAACTTCTCATAACATGAAGGAGAACAGCAGAAGGTAACCCATGATCTCTGTGAGCAGCCAAGCCCTTGATTGGGTTTCCTTGTACTGCAGAGCAGCTGTGGCACAAGAGGACGTTGGCAGAGGTGCCTGGGACAGAGTAACGAGGCTCCACAGCAATGAGACTGGCAGCCCATATTCTTCCAGATAGCTGACCTCTCTCTCTACTGCAAAACAGTCACAAAATCTCTATTTCTGTAAGCAGAGAACCAATGCTTAAGTTACATCTTAAGGCTCTAATTTAGAAGTGATATAACCTGAATTCCACTTCAGCTGTGAATCAACCAATATTTTCCTGAATGTGCCATCTTGTATGTAAATGGCCCATAGGTATAAGGGCAGATTATTTTTACTTCTCTCCAGAATGAAAGAAACTGGCCTTTATCCGTGGCTGCTGCCACACATGGTTTCGTTTTCTTCTAGATAAATGCCTACTAAAAAACAAAAAGGCATTTTTCAGTAGATGTCAGTTTAACACCCTACCTTCCTTTTGTTTCTAGAGAAGAGAAATTCATATCCATAGGTTTTTATACAAATCCTTTCTGTGACCAGGAGATCACCAGCATTCATTGACATATGTATATAAGTCAATAGACCAGAACTGCTGTTAGCACTGACATAAATAATTTCTTGTGTACAATTAACGTAATGCATCAAGTTTATATAATTGGTGTCCAAACCTTAATCCTTGAGGGTCCAAATGTTCATCATTTTACCAGAAAGACTGTCACACAAATACTTGCCCATGATTTCTGTTCAGTCTCAAGTAATCCCTAGGCACTTCTGGCATTGCTTCCAAAAGTAACTGGAATATCAGAACTAACTGATATTCTCTTGTTCTTTGTCTGCTACTTCTCTCATTTTCCTTAATTTTTTTCTTCAAAGTGGCTACTGCAAACCCAAGCAGAGCTGCCTCCACTGCCATAAGAGGCCTTCTTGTTTCTAGTGCAAAACCTCAGGGAACTATGTAAATTTTTTATTATTATTTCCATTCCTGTGTTAAGAGCGTAGCATAACGGTAACCTTCAGTGACAAGTAGAATGTCTTTTTGTAGGAGAAAATTTTGGAGTGGATGATGAAAAATACTCATTTAACTTTTATTTCAGTTTTCTAAATATAGGAGTGCAACAGCTTTCAAGATGTCCTCAACATATTCAAAAAATAATTTATGAGTCACTAAAAGACATAGACAGATATAGATATAGATATATATGATATAGATATATGGAGATATAAATAGACATAAATAGATCTAAAAGACATTCTCAGTCTTTAGCATGTTAAACTTAAATTTGGAGAGCAAACCTGACCCTAGAAGAGACAGATACAGTGGAACTATATGGCTAGAGAAATGGTGGCATGGAACTTCTCCCAAGTCCATTTAGAGTTTTGGCAATATGAGTAATGAGGATTCCGAGGAGTAGTTATCCCCTGGCTTGTGTTATTCTGCCTGTATCAGTGATTTATTGGAGGCACCAACAAGGAACATACACATGTTTTATCCATTTTCTTTCAGCTTTATAAGCCATATGTTATTCCCCAAATAATTAAATTGTTATAGTTAAACTAAGGCATCTGGACATAGCACTAGCTATCTGTACAGAGACATCTCAGCACTGGCTTTGAGAATGATTAGGCCATGAAATCCTTCTCTCAGGGAGGACAGATTGTGAGATTGAACTTGCTTTGTGCTTTAGGAGATTCATTACTGGAAGTACTGACTGGATTTAGGCTAAGGATTAAACTGAGTTGCAAAGAGGTGAGACATCATTCCCCAGATAAACATACCTGCAGCTACTGGTTTGTGAAAAGGGTTTCACTAACCTTTTTCAAAAGCTTCTCCCTTTTAACCATGTAGAAGCAGCCATTATGATTAGTGCTCTTATCACATGGAGCACCTTACCTTTGGTGAATATGGCTGCTCATAGATTTCTCTAGTGTTAATAACCCAGACCAACAATTGCTGGGTGACCAGCATGTTGTAGGTGGTCATGGCTCTGCAATGGCCTCCTGTCCTGCTTACTGGTGCTCTCACTTTGACGTGATGGCACTGCTTCGAGTACACATCAGGTGAGTGTACTTAGAGTGACCTGGGTTAGTCAAAATCTGAGTTGAGTGAACATATGTCTAACCTGTTTACCTGTTTCTCAGATTCAGCCAAAATGTGCTTCACAAGGGTCAGCACAGCAGTGCATTTTACAAACCTAGTGCGCAGTGCTGAAATACCTTGCATCAGCTTTATGCTAGCAGCATCACCATAAATACCTACACAGCATGGTCATTACTGAAATACAGAAGCATTATCATTTCCCTAACTGACTTTCTTCCACACATTCATAGGAAAAATACAGTTTTGTAGTTCTTACTGACTGACTGACTGCTTAATCTTTCCATTTCAAGTTTTTGTCCAGAGACACCCATGTGTTACCTCGCCTTCAAACCACCTCACAGGTCTCAACACTGGTCTGCTTCTGCTTCTCCAACAACAAACAATTCTTCACACATTATAAATGCTCTGCAGTAGATGTCACTTTGAGATTGATACTCTTTTGCCATGGCTAGGAGACATATAGAAAAGCTTCAAGCATTTCCAGACATAATAGGGGCCTCATTCTCTGCAATCACAAATATGTCTTTAAAATTGTGTCACAAGCAAAATCTTCCTCCTGCTGTTTTAGGTAAATTTATTATTAATTTTTTATTTATACATGCAGTTTTATTTTACTTATCATTATATATGGCAATCAGTTTTATAAAGAATCTTCCTTTCGATCAGTATCAAGATCAAAATTTCCTACTAAAGCAATTCAGAGTGAATTTTCGGTCTGTCCCAGTAAATAACCAAGATGCGGCCCTTCTAGCTTTAATGTTAGTCAAAATGCCAGGGCATGAGGAGGTTTCTGCAAAAGAGATTTCTGAGTCTTTGCTTTTTTCCTCCCTAAATAAACCCAGGAAATCCCCAGATATAAGAGTTGTTGGAGCAAGGCAAAACTGAGAAGGATCTCCTAAATAGTACTAAGTCTATCAGGCTTGAATTTTGCATCACTTCTGCTGTAGAGCTATGCATATGTCCTTAAAAAGACTAAGCAGGCATCAAAAAGTGGCTTTTGCTCAGTACCCAGAGAAATTTCAGCCTGGGGCAGTCCTAAAATTTCACATTGTCCTGGAAGCACTGAACTAGAAATCTAAATCTTAATTCTTTAATTAACTGGACATGCAAGGGAGAGAGAAGAATTTAATTATTAAGGCTGGATACATGACTGCATCCAATTTATCATCTTAGGCATGAAGTCTGAACCGACCCCAGCTGATGAGACCATGGTGCTAATAATGTCAAGGTTGTAGTTTGGATCACTGTATGGGCCATACACTTAAGAGTCAGAGTCAATGATCCATGTGGGTCACTGCTAAGACAATATTCCGTAATTCTATGACTCACTGACACTGAGTGAGTCAGGAGCTCAGGTCTGGCCCAGGTACCAAAAGAGACAAAGACTAATAGTGAGAAGAAAAATGAAACTGAACCTCCTTCAAAACCTTTCCTTTCTTCAAAACCCCCTAACTCACATATCAGGCTCGATAACTAATATACTGTTTGTCTGATTGCTGTCTCTGTGGAAAAGCATTCCCTGCAGGAACAGTAGGATGGATGAGTCCTGTCCCAGGACAGGAGTCATGCAAATCTGGCTGTAAGTCACTGGATATAGAAGTGCTTTAGAGCAGAAAAAACCAGAACAAACAAGCTGGTTTGAATTCTGAACTCTCTATTGGTGCATAGAGGTGACTGGCAGGCCTCCTGGCAAGGCCAGTTTTGAGGACTGGTCAGCTCTTAGAAGCTGTCCAGGGCTTAAAATAGTGTAGATGGTCCATGCTGTCTTATGAGCAAATGCAGAACAAATTCTAAGCAACATCATGAGAACTGAGTTTTTTTAGCTGCCCCCAAATGTCAGCTAAAGAATCAGTATTTTTCTTAGTCCTCTTCTTTACACTTCTGATTCCAGAAACAAAAGCCTTTGAGATACTGTATTGGGTCTGACTGAGGTAAAGCTCACAGCCCTCACAGTGCTGTGCTTTGCACTGGCAGGTGGCAGGGTGTGGATAACACACCAGTGCTTTTGCTACTGCCAAGCGGTTCTATCCCTCTGACATCAAAGGGCTGGGAGGGGACAAGATCCTGGAAGGGGACACAACCAGGACATCTGACCCAAATTAGCCAAAGGGATATTCCAGGCCATATGATGTCAACTCAGATATATAAGCTAAGGGAGAGGGGAGGAAGGGGGGCACATTCTTCCGTTTTCAATGTTTGCCTTCCAGAGGAACCATCACGTGTGCTGAAGCCCTGCTCCCTAGGAAGTGTCCAAACATCATTGCTGATTGGAAGTGGAGACCGACTTCTTTTTCCTCTTTAGCTGATGCCCACACAGATCTCTGTTTATTGCTTTTTTTGCGGGGGGTGGAATATGTTGGTTTGGCATGGCCTGGTTTTTGGTAGTGGGGGAGCCACAGAGGTGGTTTCTGTGAGCAGCAGATGGAAGCTTCCAACATGTCCACCAGAGCCAATGGCTGATGGTTCTGAAGACATGCTGCTGGCCAAGGCTGGGCAAATGAGAGAGTATCACTGGTAACACCTGTGTGATAACATATTCAAGAAGAATATTAAAACAAAGTGGGGCACAAACTTTTTTCTTCTAGTCAGAGGAGAGGGGGAGGTGAGATCATGAGAGGGAAACAACATGTGAGTCATCAAGGTCAGTGGAGAAGGAGGGGCAGGAGGTGCTCCAGGCACCAGAGCTAAGATTCCTCTGCAGGCTGTGGTGAGGACCATGGTGAAGCAGCTATGCCCCTGCAGCCCATGGGGAACCATGGGGGATGCAGAGATCCACCCAGAGCCCATGGCGATCCACAGGGGATGCAGAAATCCACCCACAGCCTATGGGGGAGGCGCTCATGCTGGAGCAGGTGGATGCCTGGAGGAGGCTGTGATCCTGTGGGAGACCCAGTGGAGAGAGGGGCCCTGCTCCCAGGCTGGAGCAGCCTGTCTTTGGAGGACTGCATCCTGTGGAAGAGTGACCTACGCTGCATCAATTTTGGGACACTACTGCTTGTGAGAGTGGACCCACACTGGAGAAGTTCACAGAGAACTGTCTTCCATGGGAAGGGACTCCATGATCTCACAGGGGAAGGACTCCTCTCCCTGAGCAGTGGAAGAAAACCTCAGGTGATGAACTGACAAAACCCCCAGCCCATCTCCCTGTGCTGTCAGAGGGAAGGAGGGAGGGACTGGGGGGGTGGGGAAGGTGTTTTTAAGGGCTTATTTTATTTCTCATTATCCTCCTCTGACTCTGTTAGCAATAAATTCACTTTGCAACTTTAAGTTGAGCCTATTTTGCCCTTGGAGTGTTTTCTCCCAGTCCTTATCTCAACTCATGACCTCTTCATTAATTTTTTTCTCTCCTCTGCCCAGCTGTGCCAGGAGAGGGTGAGCAAGCGACTTTCATGGGTGCCTGGCAGTTGGCCAGTGTCAAACCACAACAGCTACAAATATAATCTCTACAGTAACCTTTGGAAACTTTAAGTCATCAAACTCACCAAACTATTTATCTTGCCTCTCTGCAAGTTAGCATGCTGGAAACATGGTTCAATTCCCATCTAAACTAGTGGGAAGACTTCACAGTTGGTTCTCATGGTATTAAAAAATAACAATAGTTCTATAATTTCAGGATTGGATTCATAGCATTTCATGCTTAACAGTAGTACATTGCTAACAGAAGAAATCATGGTCCTTCTTGTTGTGAAAGCTACTGCCCATTATAAGTTACTGAAAGTAGCCTTGAAAATCAGCTAAACCATACATGCAAGCTCTTTTGGCCAAGTCAAGAAATGCTGGGTTGTCCTTTTCCTTAAGACATCTTTCTCTTACACATGACAGAATCAGAAAATTTGCCCAGACATAGCTATATAAGAAAGGAACCCTTAAACATTGGGCTTGGGGAAACCAGTTAAACAGAATCAAGAAAATGCAGCAATTGGTTGCAAAATAGAAAGGGGTGAAATCCCTCTGATATATGGAAGTGTAGCTACATTGGTGACAGGCATTTTGCAGGCTAAGTGAGTTTCCCTCAGAGAGCAGGGTTAGCGGCTATATTTAAAGAAGTATAATACTGAAGATGAAAATGCATTTACATGTAGCTGCACTTCAGAAACCACTAAGGACACATACTAGAAAGGCAAAACAGTAGGGTGAGTGTGTGTGTCAAGGTCTTTTAAAAAGAAAAAAAAATTAATTGAAAAATCATGTACAGTGAGCTTTAAAAGCTGAGTTTGCCTAAGTTCATCACATAACCAGCTAATATCACAGTATGCCACAAACTGAGATCTAATGTCGCAAAATCTTGTTTACTCAGACCCTGGATCTAATGAATTCTCACTGCCTCCATGTGTTCATGGCTTGATAATCATCCTCTCCACAGGCAAAGGAAAGCTATCCTTTTCTGGATAAATCCAACAAATCCCCTATGGGATGTTTTTATCACTATTTTAACAAAGTGTCTTTAATGGGACAGATGCAACTTGAAGCTTCTTTCATGTTGGTGTTTTAGTTTCCTCTTCCACAATCTAATAGGTGGAAATTTTGATGAAATAAGCTGAGAAGCACAAAGTGAATCTTTGAACCTACAGTGACGAACAGTTTCAAAGCTTTCACAAAGCACGCACCTGAGGTATGAGATAAAGATCTTCTTTTGTAGTTCATTCCTACTTCCATACATCAATTCCTCCTAATCATGCAGTGTCTACATGAAATGTAACTTGCTGAGTCCTGTTAAAGCAGATATGTAACAGAATAACATAAAGAGTCTCCTAAAGGCCAGACATAATTTAGTCTAAAGGCTAGTATGAAAAATCCATGTAGCACATGGCAGGTTCACTGGGGAACTAAATCAGCAAATTATCAAGAATTCTTCTAAGTTTATCACAAGTGGGAAAAAAGGTTTTATTCTTCTGCACAAACGTTTGGAAGAATATTCAAACCAAGGTTCTTTATTAAAAGAGTAGAGATGTGGCAGGCCCACATATATTCAAGCATGAAAAGTACAGCTCTAAAAACAGACCTCCATAAATCATTCCTGTTGCTTGACAAACATGTATTCCTGTCCTGGAAATTGATGCAAAAATCCAACAGCTTTCTTTCAGTGAGAAGGAAAAAACTGTGAGTTTTCATTGTCCCCATGGAAAGGAAAATTGGGTGCAAAGCACATCTTGCATCAAAATAGTTGGCTAACTTCCGCTGCCAGAGAATTTACTGTAAAATGAACAATATATGCTGTAAGAACATATCAGATTGTAACTTTTTTTAAGCAGATCCGAAGTCTTTAAATCATTGCTATATTTTTGTATTGTGTATTTCACACACTGGACATAGTGTGTGAAAGTTAACAATGTTTTATTAATGAAATAGCAAAGTAAAAATTGTTCTTCTGAGCAGGTAAAGAGAGACAAAGAGTAAATATTTCCAGGAAGACTGAGTATTTTTTATAGACTCAAGAACACATCCAGACAAATTCCAAAATAAGGATGACCAATTCCCAGAATCTCGGAATCATGAGATAACAGCTTAAAGACTGAAATGCTAGTGGTGATAAACATGGAGACAAACAATAGGAAATGTATCCTATAGACTTTTAGTGCAATAGCTCAGGCATTCTATAACCAGGTACACGTGTAATATAATGTTGTCATTGCTGCTTACAGGTCAGAAATCTTGTACTTAATTTACAAGTCCTCAAGACTGACGACAGCCAATCTTCCTCCAGTAAGTTGGCTGTTTTAGTTTACTTTCTTCATACAGTACAGCCATGACATTAGACAAGTAGAAGTAACAAATCCTTATTTTCAATAAACTATGAAATTTCTGGCTCTAGCATATGAGACTGTGTATAGGAATAAAGACCTGGTACAAAAGAAGGAGGCTTCAGAAGTGGAGACACAGAAAGTGGTGTAGAGTTCACAGGCATGGAATGAGAAGACATAGGGCAAGGCCTTGGCACTCATACCTCTTGGGTATAAGCAACTTCCCAAGAGTCACCAAGAGAAATACCTTGGACACAGACAAAATTTGGTTTAGGGTAATAAAGACAAAAAAGAATTCTGGAATGAGCACCGTAAATTCAGACATAGTTGTTGCAGACCAGTGAAAAAATAGCAAAGCTGAAAATTATGTCAGTAGGAAAGGATCAGTCTCTTCCCCCAGGTAAAAAGCAACAGGATGAAAGGAAATGGCATCAAGAGATACCAGGGAAGGTTCAGGTTGGACATAGAAAGAATTTCTTTACAGAAAGGGTGATTATGTCAGAATGGGCTACCCAGGGAGATGATGGGGTTACCATCCCTGGAGGTGTTCAAGAAATGACTAGACATGCCACTAAATGTCATGAGCTAGTAGACAAGGTGGTAGGGTGGGTAATCAGACAAAGGTTGGACGTGATGGAGGTCTTTTCCAACTTAAATGATTCTGTGATTTTGCAAAAAATTATCTCAATTGAAAGCTAGAGGAAAAAAAATAACATAAACATTGTATTACTTATGGTGAAAGGCCTCGATACACAGCATTCCACCACCAGGATGAAATTACCAGCCTTACTTCCAGGAGAAAGAGAGGAAATCACCAAGAAAAATTGTACAAAATTAAGAATTTGGGCTTAATTTATTTTTATTCAACTCCCCTCTGTCCAATTAGACTCTCAATTGCATTAAAAATAGACTCTTACCTTGACAGAAGGTGTACTATCTCTTTGCCCACAGAAATAATTTTAAGCCCAGCAATAGTATAATAGATGCAAGTTTTGGAATGACATTTGCAAGGAATGTCATTACCACAATATAAATATAAATATAAAAGTCAGGCCAAGGTGATGATTGTCTCTCTTTTTATATAGAGACATACACCAGGCTGGAGGCCCTATTGCACTCTGAAGAAACCTCTGAAGGCTGCAGCAATAAAGTACAACACAATGAGGTCTTGGAAGGAGAAGACAGCCCTGTAATTCAAAACATATACATACGCAGGACAGCAAAACTGCATGAACCCCTTGCTTACTTTTTCCTCTGACAGTTTCAGACATCCTGGCTATCAGGCAATGTGGTCTCCAGCAAGAAAAAACAACACCAAAGGCTCTGAATTTAACAGAAGTCAGTGTTAGATTAGGTAGCCTCACCCAGCAGCATTAGTCTTCACTTTCCAAAGACTCCAAGGCTTTTCTTGCTCTCTTCCTTCTCATTTAAGAACCCTCTCTGCACGCCTTCCACCTAAATCTCCCATTCTCACAGCAGTGGTAAAGTTGTGTACACATAATTGACAATAGTTTTGTGTGCCTGACTTTTTTCTTTGGAATACCATACTTCCCTGATCGAAAAGAAATCTACAATGATGCTTAGGAAACAAAATTGTGTTTATATATTTCCTGAATTCTGTTTTAATAGTAACATAACTTCTAAGTCTGAAACATCAAGATTTACTTGCAAGTTGCCATGACAACACATTCCCCAGACAGATTCAGTTAAATATAGGGGAGAACTGAGGAGAACAAAGAACAGTCTGCAGATAATTCCTCTAATTCCAAACCAAAACAACCTGTTCCAGGATTATTCTGTCTGCACAGTCTTGAATTTAGTAGCAGTTAAACCACTCAGTTGAGTTGCATCAGCTTCCATTTCTATTGTTTATTACATCCCTTTGTTTTAATAGCACCTTTATTTGCAAGCCCAAGCACAGCACCATGGTGTAATTTTGCCTGTTCTTTGGACTTTTTGTATCCTATTTTCCCATCTGGCATATTCTATATTTGCTATAGTACACTATCATTATTTAAAGTTCTGTGGGAAGCAGGTTTCCACCCTGGGGAAAAAA
>VXBN01002719.1:41184-103121 GCA_013397395.1 Sinosuthora webbiana | reverse complement strand
AAAAAAAAAAAAAAAATCACCTTTATTTGAATTGAACAATAACATCTAAAGTGAATATTCCCTGCAAATGTGCCCTGCTGTTAACTTAATGGGTTTTCCAAGCAATCATTGAGGACTATACAGAGTGTATGTAATACAGAAGTGAGTAGAGGAAAAGAAGCAGAAGCTGTGTGTTCTATGTTCCATTTAAAGTACATTAGATAACTGATATTAAAATAGAAGCAGTTTTATTGTAGAGTCCTCAGCAGCTTGCTGAAGCTTTGGAAGTCTAGCAGATTCACACAAAATACACTGCTACAGCAAATGATGGCACACATTTGTCTAAAGATATAAAGTTCACTACCTTTTTTACAGTATACACACAAGACAAACACTTCACCTTTTCTCTTTGCTGAGTAAGTTGCAGTGTTTGAAATGTTACTCTCCAGAGCAATTATCCTTTTCATGACACAATCTGGCCACAAACTTAATTATATCTTATTATTGTCGTCTTTTCCCTCCTATAGCCCCTTCCGGTTTTCCTGAACACAAGATTCTCAAAATACCAGGCAAAACCACAGAAGTAGAACCAAAGCAAATGAACAAGTTTGGAAGGAACTGTGGAGTACAATGATGGGTATTAAATTATGTATTATTATTAAACATACTAATTATTAATATTTTCTTTGTGCCCAGCAGAAACCACACCAACAGTGTTAACTAAGAAGTAATATTCTGTTGCCCTACCAGGCCATGTATATCCCCAAAACTAGGGGGTGGCTTTTTCCTCTCCTCTTCACAAATTCTAATCCTAAACAGGGGCAATCAAAAAAGTATCCAGGAAAGTATGCAGGAAAGAATACAGGAGCCTGTTAAAATCCATCACTCCATTACATCTTCTTTTTCATTTCTGTACAGAACTGAGAGCTGCCAGAGACTGGCAGATTCATTTCTAAAAGGCCTTTTGTCCAATATTTGCACAACCTGGAACTGTCATTAACCAACAAGATTGTTCTCCTGGGTTTCAGCATTTTTAGAGTATGGACAAAAGATATTTTTTTTGCCTAGAAGGTCAGTGCCATCCTGGAATGGACTGGACATCTACTTCTCACTTCTATTTCTTGCTTATTGCCATCTAAATATTTTGTTCTTAACCTGCCTAAATGTTGAGAGACTATTAATACTTGTATGACGCCCAAAATTACTTTTATGTCTAGATATATCAGTTTATTGAGGTAGTGATCTGAATCCATATAATTTGTGTTTAATGTGTTTTCAGGATTTACTAACAAAGTCTAAGCCACATATTCAAGCTACAGAATCCAATTTAACATTGTAGACATGTCATCCTTTATAAACTTGTCAAATTATAGCAAGTTCACTATCCTCTCTGATCGGCTCTTTAAATGTTTGACTCCGCTAGATATTTTCTTATTATTTTAATATTTAAATTGTCAAATTTCAGCTTCTAGCCACTGAATCCCATTATTCCTTTGTCTTATAAGCTCTCTATTATCCCTTTTCTGCATTAGTACAAGTCACCTCAGTTTACTCTGATAATAAGAATTAACTGAGCTGCTCAGGCCTGTTTTCCTGTCTTAGACCTATAGTAGTTCACTTAAAACTTCAAACTGTAATCCTTCTCTTTAGTAATCCTAATTTTGGATTTGCATCTCTGGTCTCCAGAGTATTCTTCAGCCTCAGCTGTATGTCAAAGACAGGGCTGGAGCACCTCTCCTATGATAAAAGGCTGCAAGAGGAGGGGTTGTTCAGCCTGGAGACAGAAGGCTCCAAGAGAACCTTATAGCAGTTTTCTAATGCCTAAAGAGCCCACAAGAAAGCTGGAAAGGGACTTTTTATGAAAAAAAAAACAGGACAGACAACAAGTAAGAGATCTCTCTTACAGAACAATCCAAGTGAAGCTCATCCTCTTGTTGAGTCTTTGCAAGTCTTTGCAGTATGTTTATCAGCACCTCTAAACTATCAGCAACTGACTACTTTGAACAAAATCCTCACCTATGACAGCTGTATTCCCCAATAGCAAAAGATTACTTCTCAGCAGATATACATTACATTTCCTCTGTAAAGCTGGCAACTAAAGATGTGCTTTTATATGTATGATCTAATCCTAAGCCTAAATGTACTGCACATTTTTCAAATGCTCAGTTCATGTGCCCTCTTCTAAGGAGTCTCCTACACACATTTGTATTCAACTTTTAAATTTTTCCTTGAAGATTACTGTGGGTTTATGATATAGGTTAGGACATGGCCAGAGTGTAATAAGCCACGTGTAAATGTATCAACCTCTGAGGGTCCAGCCTTTGCAGAGAAGTGGCTAAAATTAATTAGCAAGACCGCTCTTCAGAGGTGTTTTGTAAAGCAAATGGTTTAATAAATAAAAATAACAAAATAACAAACATTACAGAAAACAAAAGATAAGCCGTGCACAGATGTCCGAGTAAACTTCTGACACCTTACTAAAACACTCCAAAAAGCCTTTTACTTCCTCAGTCCTCCTTCCTAAATACTGAATGTTTTAGGAGTGACAATCTGGCTTGCTACCAATAGAGAGAGATACAGGGTTTGAAGAACAGTGACAAGGTCCAATAGATGCTTATCTCTTGGCCCTGAGCCAATTACTGCCAGGAGGGTATTGAAATTTGTGGGTTCTTTACCTTAAGGGGTGAGTCTTAAACTTTTCTCTATATGGAAAACACTTAATGGGTGTGGAAAATACATTCCTACAGGTTTGATTTTAAGAATTCCATTTGCCTTTGAACATAAGCTGTTTCTAACAACCTTATGTGTTCTGTAAACTGGTGGCCTTTTCAATTTCAATTACACCACAGTGAAAGGATAGCAACAACAGTTTTTTAAGAAATGCATTTCTCCTCAGCCAAGTTCTGCACTTACTGAAGTCCTAAACCAAGCTTAGCTATCTAGTTAAGTTACTAATAAAAAGGGATAATAAATCTAAGTAAGCAAGACTGCATGAGTGAACACAACTCACAGCTGACAGAGATTTCGCATAAGGAAGAAGCAAGCTACATACATGTCAGTCAGCTAGAATTTATAGCAGTTTGCTTTTTGTTCATGAAGATTTGAGACCATGGAATTTCACTCAAGGTTGTTGAACTTCCACATCACCACAAAATACTCTTGTTTTATCGACTAGTTAATCTAAATCTCCTTTTCTCATTTTACACAAAGGGAGTTATAACACAGATTTGAAATTTGGCAGTTACTCACCAGCTCTGACATGCTTTAAAAATACCTCTTGCGCTTTATCAGTAAATGGTGTTTTCAGATACTGCTTCAACAAAGATAGTCATGCCTTAACAGAGGAATGCACTACATATTGTGTTCATAAATGGTATTAAGAGGGAGCCATAAAATTGCAAACAAGACATCCTTTGGAATTTTTTTTTACCAACCAATGTTTAGCAAAATTGAAGGAAGAAGTTCGTCTTCCAAGTCCCAAGACACAGTTTAAAAGAAACTGGGAAAAATGTTTTGACTACACACCTTTAAAATCCAGCTTTCAAAAAGAAAAATATATAGCCAGATATACATATATATTATTTAAAATTAATAAGTCCCAGAAACAGAAAGCTGTAGTGGAACACAGAAGTTCAAAAACCTAATGAATAATGATGAAAAGTTGAACACACTCTCACACTACAAAAATCAAACACCAACTGCTCAAAAATCTGTATACTAGCTATATTTGTGCTGTAAACCACATGTGAAACATGTATGGTCTATGAAAGTCACAGCCATCTTAAATCAATTTCTATCACTTTCATTTCGCGCTTTGGTGTCAGTAATTCCACAGCAAGATTTATATGGCAGAAATCTTTTTTTTGTACAACTTCATTATTTGTGTGCAAAGAAAGTGAACAGGCTTTTAAAAATTGTTTTAAGACACTCTTGAACATGGTCTCCCCATTAGCCTTTATTATACAACCCAAACTCTTAGAAGATTTAGTTAAAGAGCATTGGCATAAAAGAGAACTTTGTTCTCATTTATATCAGGGTCTCAGTAGGCAGTCTAATCCAGATGGTATAAATACAAATGGAATACTAGACAGAATAAAGTGAGCAGAGGACAAAATTTATGGAGTGGGAGAAAGGGGGTGGGGAGGATGTAGTGAATCATGGTATCAGTTCATTCTATTGACTATGGCATTCGGAAGTCACTACAAAGTATGTGATAGTGGGGCATAAAAGCAGCCTGAGATTATTTCAAACAGTTACATGCTGTCTTGTTTTTCTTTGCTGAGTGTTAATGGTGGGGAGTACAACAGATGGGTGTGTGTTACCCCATGTCTCATTTTACCATTGCAGTTCTGGGGTGCTGATATATGGGAGGGAAAGTAACCCAGTGGTTTGCTCGGTTCCAGAGGGGTTCAGTGAATACCTATACCATATACCCCACGAGTCACTGCACACAAAACAAAACATCTTGCAGTCCAATAAATAACAGGCAATGCTGTACACACTGTACAGTTTCATACACACCATACCGTATATACCATGACACAAAATGCAGTGCCATGCACAATATGTGCAATAAAATACAACCCCATACCATGCAGTACGATGCAATATGTGCAACACATACATACAAACAGTACCATGCCATACAGTACAAATACAGAGAATTCCAAATACAGTACAAAATATCACTCAGTCCATTAGAATATGATGCACACAAGACTAAGAACCTAAGACAATAAGTACCATACAACACACAATCCAATATGATATATAATCCATTAGCATACATGCTATGTGGGACATATTTAATGTATTTTTAAAAACTAAAATATTTATATAGACATAGTGAAGACAAATTGCACTACTTGCATGGAATTGGTTTTATGCAGCCCTGAAAGCTGGAATCTTAAATGTCTGTATAGCAATCAGAAAATACAAAAGCATAATAATGTAACCTACACAAGAGATGAAAAGATGGCAAAATGTAAGGAAAATAATAGATTCTGAAATCCAAAAGAAATGTTCTGAATGTCAAGTCTGAACCTCTCCTGTCACAATTTTGAACCATTTCCACACTGTGTTACTGGGAAGACTCAGGAAAGTACAGATCTGTTAGTTTAACCTCAGTGCCTGGAAAAATTATAAAGATTGCCTGTGTGCTTCTGACAGACAGGAAATGCAATCATCAGGCACAGTCAGCACAAGATTGCAAAGGAAAAGCCCTGTCTCACTAATCTGGGATAAGGCCACCTGCCTTGTGGGTGAAGGGAGAGGGGTGGACATGGCATTTCTAGGTTTTTGTAATTCCTTTGATACTGTCCCTTACAGCATCTTTCTGGATAAGTTGCCGATCTGTGAGATGATCAGGAGCACATTATGTTAGGTGAGGAACTGGCCTGTGACATTTGAGAGCACTTCCTTACCAAGAGGGTAAGATCAAACACTGGAACAGACATTCTAGTGAGGTGGTTGATACCCCATGTCAGAGAATACCTTAAAAAAAGGCATTTGGACAATGCCCTTCAAAATGGTCTTTGACTTTTGATCGACCCCAGGCACATATTCTATTGAACTGTATGTATTTTACAGTGTTTGGTATTGTATTTTTTGCAAAAGTTTCTGTATTGTATTGTGCTACATATAGGATGTGTTGTGTGATATTGTTTGTATCACATTGTACTGTGTTGGCTGCACTGGATGTGACTTATGAATGCATTGTGATGTGTTGTGTTGTATTGGGATTTTTTTTCACACTGCATTCTGTTTTGCCTGTTGTATTGAGCGTACTGTACTTTTAGGCATCATATTTTCCATTGTGCTTTTTATTTTGTATTTTGCATATAGTGTTGCATTGTAGATCCTTTTGTATTGTAGATAGTAATACTGTGTCATATAGCATTTGTTGTATGGTCTCTTTCACTCTATTTTATGCATTTTATTTATTACATGGCTCATACTGTACTGTCATTGGTTTGGTATTGTGCTGTAGTATTGTTCAATGTTTTGCATTGTAGTGCTCCCCCCATCACAGCTCTGGCACCATGCAACATCACACACAGCAGGGTCACACACACCCTGTTGGGCCCCATCACTGCTGAGCACAGGTAACCAGCTGGCTGGCCCTGCTGCTGCTCCAGATCCATGCAATGGCACTTCGCTGGTGTCCATCACCACATGTCCCTGTCACCTCCAATGAAAACCTTTCCATAGCGTGTGTGTGTGGGGGGGTGGGTGTGTGTGGGGGGGGGTGGAAAGCTTTCCAGTTATGTTAGTTGTAAAGTACTGTGTTTTGGAATGCCTTGTATTCAGTGTTGTAAGGGCTGGCATTTCCTGAATGACATAGAATCATAAAATCATAGGATGGTTTGAGCTGGAAGAGACCTTAACCACCATATATTTCCAAACACCCTGCTGTGGATAGGGACAGCTTTCACCAGGCCAGGTTGATCAAAGCCCTATCTAACCTGGCCTTGAACACTCCAGGGGATGGGGCATCCACAGCTCCTCTGGGCAATTTATGCCACTACGTCTCCAACCTCACAGTAAGGAATTTCTTCCTTCTGTAAACTGACTCTCATTTTAAAGCCATTCCATCTCATCTTATTACTTTCTGTCCTTGAAAGGAGTCCCTCTCTGTCTTTTTGTAGGCTTCCTTCAGGTACTGGAAAGCTGCACTTAGATCACACTAAATCCTTCTCCTTTCTAGGCTGAGAAATCCCAGTTCTCTCAACCTTTCCTCACAGAAGTGCTCCATCCCTCTCATCAAAGTAGTGGTTTTCCCCTGGCCTTGCTCCAACAGTTCCATGTCCTTCCTATGCTGGGACCCCAGAGCTGGATTCAGGGTTCCAGCTGAGGTCACACCAGAGCAGAGGGGCAGAATCCCCTCCCTCCCCTGCTGCCCGCACTGCTTTGGATGCAGCCAGGACACGTTTGGCTTTCTGGGCTGGGAGTGCCCACGGCTGGATCATGTCCAGCCTCTCACCCACCAGCACTCCCAAGTCCTTCTCCCCAGGGCTGCTCTGCATCTGTTTATCCCACAGCCTGTGCTGATGGCAGGGGTTACCCCGACCCAGATGCAGCACCTTGAACTTGGTCTTGTTAAATACAGTATTGTTTGGTATTTATTGTCCAGTACATACTGCATGCATAATGGGTATTATTTTTGTTGTTGATATTATATGTATTGCATTGTGTTCTATACATTTTAATGAATTGTGTTCTATATTTTTTATTATCTTCTGTATTTTGTTATATTTTAGATTGTATTGAACATCTTATTGTGCATTCTATGTGTGGGGAGGTCTGGTATTTTTTATATTGTGCAGTATGGTATGTATTGTACTGTGTTTTGTGTTTCATGGCATATAACAGTATCCATTCTATTGTATAACATATTACTTTATCCATTCTATGGTGTTTATTGTTCACTCTTTTGGGGCTGTTATGTATTGTATTGTGTATAGTTCTTTTTTCTTTTGACATATATATATAGTTATTATATTTTACTCCAGGCATTATATTTTAGATATTGTACATATTGTATTCTATAGTTTGTATTGCTTGATTTGTATTACCAGTATTGTATGCTATGGTATGTGTGGCATCACAGAATCACAGCGAGAGGGATGTGAACAGGTCAGAAACAAGGTCCAAGCATGAGGATCAAGGAAAGCATTTCACTTCCAGGCAAATTTCTTGTAACTAGTTATATCTTTAACTGAGTCCTATTTCAAAATTAAGACAGCTAGAAGCATTTCATTGGCTGTATAATTTAACTTTCAATCAAAGAGAGCTTTTCACTTTTTATTCCAAGTTAATAGCAGCACTTTTTAACCTCCTCTAGACAGCTGGGCAGCACTTCCAGTAGACATCAAAAGCAAAGCACAGCACTCATTCCTGCAACTTATTCAAAATTATAAGGAGACTAAGGGAGCATGGCCTCAGGAAGGTATTCCTACACTGTCAGTACTTATTACCCAGGCTGTCCTAGGCTTCCATTGCTTGCTCAGTTAAGCTACCTTACCAGAAAGTTTTTGCAAAAATGAATAATGATGGATCCATCTGCAGACTGATTCCTAGAATACCAGCACAGCACAGGTTGACACTAAATGTATCAAAATAAATAAATATTTGAATTGGAGCCCAGCTGAATTCTGTGAAGGAAGATCAGAAGTCAGTTGTTTCCTTTTATCCTTTCTTTGGTATAACTAGTGATGAACTGAATTTTGCTTTAATATCAGCCATCTGTGTCACATATACACTAACCTGATTAAATATAATTGCCTTGGGTCCTGATTTAATTATTTCATCTCCAGAGTTATTTATGCAACTGAAGTAAATTTCATATTTTATTCAGTTAAAGTTAATAAAAGATGTACAACAACATAAAACTTTTAATGCTTTGCAAATTGAAAATTATAACCTTGATATTCCATAATACTAATATTTAATACTCTACTATTTGTTATTGTTCCATTCCATTGAAAGGCAGCATTTAAAGCGTCACTAGGTATTTTAACTTTTTTCTGTAAAACAAAATGCTCCCCAGGATTGAAAATATTAAGAACGATTTATCTCAGAAGGTTTTTTTACAAAAGTCTTTTATTCATCTTTTCCAAGACACCCTCTTCTGCAAAACAAAACCACACAGACTCATCACTGTGGAGTGGTCAGTACAATGAGAAATTCTGGCACCAGAGATAACTTATCTTACATTCTCTGCAAACATCATTAGTATTTGCAGGTTTAAGCAGCACAAGAAATATGTTGTGGTGTTTATCAGAATATTAGGAGTAAGTAGACTACTCAGTAAGTAGAAAATTTCCAGGTTTTACCATACTGAATTCTGATATGTAAATCCATAACTGATGTGCTTACCATAATACAGAGGTTTGACTCTGTTAAATTGAGTTGTTGATACCACTACTTTTTTTAAAGTAGATCTGTAATTTACAGAGCTGAGAAAAAATTTTCTACAGAATTCAACTAATCTGGCTGGCAGCATTTTGATTGTGATATTAATATATCTGACACCACCCCAACATCTTACTCTCTATTCTGTGGTTTTGAGAGTTGTCACATGATGGTCAATCTCAAATAGAAGTGAACACATAAGAGCACTAGAAGCTGTAGTGTGTGAAACTTCAGTCCTCTAGCTTTAGGGCTCATGACATCTCTAATTAGATTCAAAAGCAAGTTTTGAGAAAACCTCTAGCTAGGTTCTTTACTGCATGCCTCACCAAATAATTTAAAACTTGGTCTGTTAGCAAAGCTCACCTTGTAGATGTACTACAACTGACTCAGTTTACTCAGCCAGACCAGTTTTTAACTGTGAGTCAGTCTTAGATGCTAAAACCAAAGAGAATAAAATTGCTGACAGCTAACACAAGCACAAGCTTTCCATACACATGAACAGGTGACAGCTGATGCTGTACCTGGTATCAGAAATGCAAATTCAAGAGCTGTAATGTAATTTAAATGGGTGCCTTTGAACAATCAGAAAATTGTGTTTTACATTGAATTTAAATATATCTCTTCTCAGCTAGGTTTGGGAGTTTATGGTTAGACAGCAAAGCATGACAACATGCAAGAGCTGCACCAGGAGGGATTTGTCTACAGTACCTTTGCCTGAGAATCACGTGTGGCTGAAAAGAAGTGAGCAATAAGCACAGCTTAATTGCTCTCAATATATAGAATTTTCCTAGCCAGATGATAGTTGTTGAACTTCTGAACCTCTCCCTCATTTATCAACAGGCAAAGAATCAAGCACCAATTTTGCTGGCTTATGTCTCAGTTTAGATACTTCCCTCACCAAAGAAGATTTGACAGCTGATGCTAGCTTAGCCATTAACAAGAGCAAGTCTGGACCCACTTCTCTGCTATGCTGAAAGCAGTAGAGATGCAATGCTAAGATAAATCAGCTCTTGGAAGAAAATAAATGAAAGCACCATGGCACACAAGCCCTTCTCACCAGTTCGAAAATCCTTTGGCCCAACCATTCATCTGTGTCCTCCTGAAAGAAACAGGAGTGAAGAGATACTACAGCAGTACAGTGGGAGTGCAGCATTCAACCAGAGAGCCTAGCAGGACTCTGCTTCTCACTCATGTCAGAGAGGTCATGATAGAAGTTTAGATTTCCTCATTCTTTTGTGCCAGACACCTGCAGAGCACCAGAGAAGACCGTTTCACTCTTTACCTTTGTGCCCAGCTGCCTGCATAGCACATAGCTCCACACACAGGCTGTATATGTTCCTACATCCAATTATAGTCCCATACTGGTGTCAATGTCTTCTCAATTTTTAATTGTAAACTCAGATTAGCAGAAGTCCTCTATCCTGATGCTATTCATTAGATTGGGATGACTGAAGAAATACATTCCATGATACTAAGAAATAGCTTTGTGAGTGAGAGCCTGTTAGAATCAGAATTAAACTTTATTAATAAGACCCAAAGTAGTAGGGTAGCTGTGTTGTGCTATAAACAAGGGACAATTTCCCCTTCTCTCAACTCTGAGAGAGAAAAAACAGCTCACAAATTTCTATGCTCTGTGCTGAAATAGGAAATGCTGATATTCCTACATAAGTATATAGGGATAACAGACCTCACAAACTCTCCTGATTAAAGCTTGTGTAAGATGGCCACTCTGCCCAGCCTCCCTGCTGTGCAGGTATTGCTACTTCTGAATCACCATAATCCTGTTGGAGAAGGGACAAAGTGAGTGATCTGCTACTGTGTTGTGTAAGGGCACACTGCCTACCTCTGGGGATAGAAAGGACATAGCTTGCAAAAGGGAGAAGGCAGAAATGTTCATAACTGCTCCTCATTGCAAGCAAAAAGCATCTCTTGCGTTATACAAGAAACTGGCAAGCAATTGAGGATAGACCCAAGGATTTAAATGACTGCACTTCCATGGGGAGTATCCCAAGGCCTCGTTACCCAAAGGAAGAAGATCTTAATAAAGAATGTGTACTTGGATGATTCTTGTATTCCAGAGAGAGAACCCAAAAATATTTACTTGCATTCCAACTTTTTTGGACACTCTCAAGAAAGACAATAGCATAAGCTATTAGCCAACATGAAAACACAATAAAAAGAGCTGCAGAAATGTGACAATCATACAAATTACTTAAGAATAGGAAAGATGAATAGGCTACAAGCTAACTGAGAGAAGCAGCACTAATGAAGTTTTACTCACGAGGTCTGGCTTTCTCCTGAGACTTAATTTCAGCCCCAAACCCCAAAACAACAGCAAGACCAATATCATCAATGAAATGTTATATATTTAAGACACTCAGATTCCTTTAACCATTTCAAAATGCCCTGCACTTTCACAGCCTTACTTTAAACCTCATCCAGCTTACAGCAGGTTTCAATTCCTATGAAATTGCAAACAGAAATGCAGTGCCTAGACTTCTTCCAGCTGAGCTTCCAGCTGAGTGTGGTACCCAGTTGAGAGTCAGGGTGTCTCTACCCTCAGAGGGAAGTGATGCTTCTCCCCAAAGTGTGAACAAGGGAGAGAGATGTAGATGAAATGTTGAGTGCCAGTAGGAGCAGTCTCCAGGCATTCATGACCATCAGGCATTGGAGAGAAGCTTGTCAGCACTGGGGAGTGGGAGCAAACATCCCTGGAACTGCAGGGTGCGAGCCATTGCCTCTGGCAGTTGGTTCTTGCCACCCCGCTTCACTGTGAGGCAAGCTTACCCTGGGAGCCAAAGCAAGTTTACCTGCCTTCTGTCTGGCTCCTTCACATAATCAGAGGAACTGTAACAGCGCTCAGAGGTGTTCACACCAAGGTGCACAACCAAGTGCAGCAAAAATGGATGCAAAGACACCCACGAGAGCATGTGGGTTTTGCCCCTCATGTTGCTTCTAGCACAGGATCTCTTGGCTTGCCACCCGAGGTTTAGCTTTGTTACCATGGGCTGGAGCCAGGCCACAGCACAGATTCCATCCTGGTCCTGATGGCAAGGGAAAAAGAGAGGCATGAGAATTTTCTCAGACAGTTTTTCTTATTCCTTTCTAAATATAGGGCCCATTTTCCCAGGAAAATGAAAGGCAAATAAAAACAAAAGTCAAAGCTCATGAAACAAATCTTTTCCTTGATTTGCCATATAGTTTATATTTTCATGCACTCCTACTCATATGTGCTTTGGAAGGCAATACTAAGCAGAGGAGTAGAAACCAAACACAACAGCTAAACCATACCTGATGGACTAAGGCTAGTAGATCTCTCTGGAAAATGTTTAGCATGTTCACCTCTACTTTCAGAGGAATTCTGTCAGAGAAAGATTCACATCATATTTATAAATAAGCCCAGATTATGCTTTCTGTTTGTCCTGAACAGCACAGATGACCCCCAAGACAAAATTTTCATTCTGTTTAACCATTACTTGGGAGCCAAATTCTGAAATCTTAACTTAGAGTCATCCTATCTCTAAGATTTACTTTTAGGCATTGAGCTACACCTACAGTTTAGAGCAGCCAACTTCCTACAGTAGAGTATTTATATTCCTGTGCAGACCCCCTGGGCCAGCTAAAATCATCACCCATAGAGCCACTTCCACAGCACAGAAAGAAATCATACACTCCATACTTCAACAGGAACATGAGCATCCACAGCCAATGAGTGAATTTTGTTCACTTGCATTTTGGGCTGGAAGGGAGAACTGAAGTGGAAGTATTTTGAAAATTTCACAGAAGGAGGTGATAATCAAAATATGAATTCCTTACAAAGGTCTTACCTGCCTCCAAGAAATTACTTTTTCCTGTCTTAAAGAACTGTATCTTGAAGTACTTGGAGCAGCCAGCTGGCCATGGTTGCTGGGCTGACTTTGCATTTGGACAGGGGGAAAATAAAAACAAAGAAAAGGAAGCAAAGCAATATCAAACTCTGCTTCCAAGTGTCTCTGAATGGGACATGGTATGAGGGACAGCTAATTAACAAGCTACAGAAAAGAAGAATAGCATCACTGAATGTATACTCTGGAGAAGACACCAGCACTTCATGCAGTCTCCAAGTGATTGTGTGCAACAACAGCAGCTGGAAACCAATGGCTGGAAAACAGTTGATGTTAAAACACCAGGCAGCCTCAGAGAATGGCCAGCTGTCCTTACAATGAGAGGAGAAAAAGAGAGAGGAGAGAGAGAAAGAAAGAGAGAAAGAAAGAAAGAGAACGGGAAAGAGAGAGAGAGAGAGAGAGAGAGAGAGAGAGAGAGAGAGAGAGAGAGAGAGAGAGAGAGAGAGAGAGAGAGAGAGAGAGAGAGAGAGAGAGAGAGAGAGAGAGAGAGAGAGAGAGAGAGAGAGAGAGAGAGAGAGAGAGAGAGAGAGAGAGAGAGAGAGAGAGAGAGAGAGAGAGAGAGAGAGAGAGAGAGAGAGAGAGAGAGAGAGAGAGAGAGAGAGAGAGAGAGAGAGAGAGAGAGAGAGAGAGAGAGAGAGAGAGAGAGAGAGAGAGAGAGAGAGAGAGAGAGAGAGAGAGAGAGAGAGAGAGAAAGAAAGAGAGAGAAAGAAAGAAAGAAAGAAAAGATTGTAAAATTTTCTTCCATGGAGACAGAAAAAAGGTGAAAGTTCAGAAGAGCCTGATCCAGGGTTGAAGACTAACTAGGTTCCCTCTGCAACTCCGGTTTAGATTAGGAGAAGAGAGGATTTTGCATTCTGAAGGTGACAGAGGCTCCTGAAAGGGAACTAGTCTTTCAGAAAGCAAAAAGATTTGCTAACCAACAGAAGTTGCCCAGTCCAGACAGAAGACATCATTTCCTGAACTGCTGTCTCAAAGAATAAATCTGGCACAAGAAGTTTCCATTCCTTTTCTCTGGAGACTTGTCCACAACTTCACTGAACTGTAGCTTTTTCACAGAAACCAACTGGAAGTGGTTGTGCTTAGCTGAGGAACAGTGTTCAGAAGCCTGAGCCCAGGCAAAGGATGAAGCAAACTACTGTCAAAATTGTAGGCTCTGGCAAAGGCATGGTGTTAGGCTAAACGTATTAAAAGCAGTCTGGGAAGAGTAAGAGCATGCACCAGGACAGTATCATTTAAATAATTAATGTTAGGAGTAACTCCTTGCTTTCTAAAACCATCCAAATACTTGTATCACAAAACTTTAAACTGACTTTGCCACTGAGGCTGGCATAACATAAATGGTGCGCTAAGATGTAGAAAGGGAGGACTGATAATATTATGCTGCTGAAATTATGATTCTGTTTTAACAATGTCCATTAAAACAAAACAAATCAGAACCCTCAGGCAGAACAGAATGTGGAGCTGGTGTTAAAAAAACATATAAACATATCACATGGGGCTACACATGCTCTGGCAAGCAGCACAAGCCAAGGAAATGCCCAGCATTTGTGAAGCAACACAGCTGTAAAGGATTATGGCACTATGTAACAGAGTATGCAACACCACCACGCGGACAAAGGCGACGGCAACAACACTCACTGTGAGGTCAGAGGAAATTTTCCAGTAGCCTGCAAGCAAATCAATTCATGAATGTCCAAATGACTGCAGGAAAATGTGCAAATGTGGTGCCAGAAATACTGGTAATAGTACTAAAGAGAAGCTATGGAAATAACAGTGAAAACTAGAGCCAAACTTCATGAAACTGAGGATATGAGCTAAAAAAACCCATAAACCCAAGTATATTGCAATCTGTTCTAGCACACTCTGGACACACACTGGTAGTTAGAAAGCTGTTCATATGATTTTCAAACCATGCAGTTATTATTCATACTGTTCTTTGCTTGAAAAGGAGTAGGCAGGGAGCTGGCCTTTTTAGACGGCACCACAGGAAGCAGGTGGCACCAGGCTTGTGTTGAGGGGGTGAGGGCAGATGGGGTGTGCTGTGTTACAATGAGCCATCCAGATAAAACCTGTATGGTAAACAAAAATTTCTCTGGCTCCAGGTGATTACTGAATCCTCAGCCATGCCTGAGTAGGGCAAAGGAAACACAAAAGAAATAAAAGGGTTCTATTCCTAATTGAGGAAGGAGGGAGAGGATACGTTCATAGGGATGTATTTAGATTTCCCATGAGATTCAAACAATCTCTGCAGACCAACCCAGTTCTCACAAAAACATTTATGTTGCATCTCTGGTGATCCACACAAACAGCAGAAGTTACGTTTAGGGCAATAAACTCAGGGGATAACTCACATGTGCTGCCAAGGTATTCTTGCATTTAGGAACTAGGAAGAGGAATATGCAGGACCTCTTTCACCTGGCAGAGAAGGCCTGCAGACAAGACAAGACAAGATTTTTATCTGGCTGAAATACATCCAAGAGAATCACAGCATAAAACTTCAAATCTCATAGGCCATCTTGCTTTCAGCATTGATAATTCAAAGAGTTTCCATGTCCACTGTTTTAAAAAAATCATTAAGAAGGCCATACCTGACTGCTATTTTCCCATTTGAACTATTTCCTAATAATGATATCGGAATAACATTTTCTTCTTTGCCTAATAAGCAGTTAATTTTCTAGAGACACTTTATGCATTACACATTTTATACATTGTGTGTCACAATTGTTCCTGCATTTGTTGTTGTCCAACAACTATTTTAATTTACAGAAAAATAGTCAATCCCCCTTTCCCTCTTCCCCATATTAGCAAGTTCCCACTTTCCACTTAGAAATACTTTTAAAGTAGCAGCCATAAAAGAAACGAAACAACTGGTACCTTTTAAACTTAAAATCTCCAGCTAATACAGTATTCTCTAGAGTGCTTCAATTATGTGGTTTTGAATGCCTTTCACATAGCAGAGATTAGTTACTGGACAGTGACTCACCAGGACACTTGGCTGCAGCGTGTTGGATTTTGTAATGGGAAGGGAGATGAAGACATAATATGAACTCCTTTGCTTTCTGCTTTTGCTTTATTCAATGACCCTCATTCTGCAACATTTCACACACGGTTTTGTCTTTAAATGGGAGAACTATACCTTATGCTGAATGAAGAGATATCATCATAGTCAATCATCAAATTTTGTGGGATGAGCTTAAAAATGAATGATTTTCTCTAAAACAAGTTATGCAAGGAAGATAAACTTCATACCTGAAGAACTAATGGCTGTCTACGTCCATAGCATACACCCAGAAACACACACAAAATGTTTACCCTCTTGGCTCATACAGAGAATTCCCTGTGAGGGGGCTAATCCTAGGGAAAGCAGAAGGATGCTCACAATCCCTGTGCCACACAGATGTCCCAAAGGATCACTCTCAATATTGGCCAGTTTTTGGCACGGGTGAGACAAGATCCTTCTTGCTTCCTGTCTTTCCAGACCTCACTGCAGTCATTTACACACAAGCCAAGGTTGCACAGAGAGGTGAGGCATGTTTAGGCTTTGCATTAGGACACGTTTTCAATTGTTCATTTTTGCACTCATTTCTTGTGGGCCTCCAGCAGGTGCCAAGTGTGAGGAAAGCACATGTAGTAATCGATAACTGTTATAATATAAATAAATTTGTTCATTTCAGTCCCATTTAGCAAGAGCACAGAATGACACTGGTACAAGCTTTCCCCCTTCCAGTGACCCTCTGATTTGCTAGGGATGAAGAGAATTTATTCCTTAGCTTTTCTATATTTAAAGTTCCTATATATTCAGTAAACAGAAGCAGCCCACAAGAAATTTTTCATTTTCCATTGTACTTATCTAAGAAATAAAAAACTACCAATGCAACACCACCATTTTTCCAGAGAAGAAATTAGCTGTTGAGAGTTACTTCTGTTAATAGCAGGTAAACAGAACCTGATCTTTAATTCAGTGAAGGAAATCTGATTAAGAAAGACATGCAACGCCTATCTCCCACTCCACTAATATCCATTTAATGTACACATATGTGCATATTTGTACTATTCATGGCTTTCTGGGGTTTACAAGTGATTTTTCATTGGTCTGAAGACAAACTTTTCCTTCTGCATATAACATTCACCAGCAGAGCTGTTATGAAGAAGATTGTGGATTAAAATCTGTGGCCTGTGCAAATATGCAAATAGTTTACAGTCCACTTACATGTAAATATTCCCAACAAAGCATTTCCAGTCAGAGGCAAATATCTGAGCACCTGAGACCTACACTTATGTCTGTTTCCCTCGTGTTGTAAGAGATGTTAGGCAACTTGAGAAAAATAGGAAGAAGCACTCATGAGTCTCCACTAACAAATGACATTTGAGGACCATTTGTTACTTTCTCTAAGGACCAGAGAGGCTGAGAACTAGGAAGCCAAGATTGGTCTATGATACAACTAATCAAGAATTTTCCAATAAAATTGAGGTTTTGGAGGCTTTTTGAAACAAAAAACAAAAAACCAAAAAAAAAACCAAAAAAAAAAAAAGGTTTGTGCATTTTTATTATTTTGTAGTGCCCAGCAGAAGAGTTTCACAGTAGACATACAACAGATACAACAATCCATATGCGTCTGTTCAATTTTTTTTTCCCTACAATACATGGTTCCTGCAAAGCTGCTGTAACATGGAAGTAGGGCTTTACTGCTGCTTGTCATCCACTTGCAGACACAGGGTGGCAAATGAGTCCTGGCAGGCAAACCAAGACACAGGCTGCATGAACAGAACCAAAGGATACACTTATTATAAAGTACAAACTTGATCCAAAATGCCAGTTAGCATCAAGCCAAGAAAAAGCCTAAAATTCCCTTCAGTCTTGGCAGAGAGTTGAAAGCTGATGAGTAGTCCCACAATCTAAAGCACTTTCATTCCTATTCCAATGTCCCTGGCTCAGGGCAGATGGCAAAGTCAGAAGTCACAATGAGCTGAGGATTGTCCAAAAAAAATAGAAAGACAAAATTTCTACATGAATCATCTCAGAGTAGTGGCAATGCCTGAAGCTCCAGACCTTACCAAGGATACTGTGGGATCAGGCATCATTAAATGTACTCAATGACTGTCTTTACAGATGCAAGCTGCTGACAAACCACAGAAATTCATTAAGCCCTTGTAAGACGATATCTGGGTAAACATCTCTTGAAGAGGAATTTGTTTTTATTTGAAACTACAACATGCCCTGGGATAAACTGCATGCGATAGGGCCATCATCTTCAACTTTCAGCATCAATGTTTAACCTGCTCTGCAGGTACAGCAAAAGACATAAAGCAGTCCTGACATAAAAGCTGTCAAAACAGTGAGCTTTCACTTATTTAACAGGTTTACACCCTGAGAAATCTTAGGTCAACATTGAATAATTAACTGGATCTTAAAGACATATCTTCAATTAATAGGTGTGAGTTCAAGATCTATTGTTAATTAATAGGAGTTACAGATATGTCCCTCTCTTGGTGTACTATAGAAAAAAATCTGGCTGTTGACAAGACAGAGCACCCAGTGCCCAGCAGCTTAGAAAAATGACAACAAATATTTTGAGACTGCATCCAGAGCACACACAGAAGACACACACTACAGAAGACACCAGTGCAGTATAGTGCTTGGGAAGAAAGAGCTGAAGCCACCTTCATGAAAAAAAACCCTCATGGTACAATTTATGGTTGGGAAGGTAGTCACAGTTTGCATATGGCCTAGGACATGATGACATATATCTACAGAGGGCTTTCTCAAGGATCAAGACCAGAGTTCCAGATATAGAAGGTGGTCCATAATTTATTATTTTCTTACCATTTTTTTACTTGAACTTGCATAAAACCTCAGATATTAGCAAGTACATTAAATAAGTATTAGGTATTAACTGAGCAAATTATGAACTTCAAATTACCTAGAATCATGATACACTGTTCTTATTCTTATCACGTCAGTGTTTGTGCTACTTTGCACTCTGTTCATATGGTTCATATAAGATCCAGTTCTTCCCATTCTTGTGCTGATTTTTTTTTGCTGCAGCCCCCCCCAAAAAGGAATGTTTGCAAATTAAGTAAAATGAAATATGAATGTTATTACTTTGCCACAAACAAAGTCACCTGAAATGGGCCAAATCTGGGCTCCAGCAAGGCAATTGGTTTACTTTAGAGGAGTTAATTACTCAGGGGAATCAAGCAGACCCACGACCTACATTGATGCCAAAGGGGGGCTCAGACTGGCTGGTCTTGTGAAAGGGAGGATATTTCTGTCTCCTGAGAGCAGTAGACTCATTATGCGGAGCTGCTCCTCTGCTTGTCCATCCTAGCACACCTGTGATGGGTGGCTGCAGAGGTGCTGGTGGGCTCCCAGCTTGGTCTGCACCCCAAGGAAGACTTGAGGTGGCTCAGAGCAGGGCACATTTACCAGCAGGGCAATATGTCCACTCTCTAGGACATACACACTTTTACTAGAAAATACATATTAAAAACCAAGCCCAAACGTAATTGGCTTCATTGTAGGAATTTGTCAGTGCTGACAAATGTTATCACAGACTGAAGTGAAAAAGAGATCCAGAGATGAAGACTGACTGGGCATGGCAGGTTTGTTTAGTTACAGAGTTCTTTGCATACTGGACTGGTGATCCTTTTCTCATTGATTTTGGTGGCTATTCTTCCATTAAATGTAGTGGGCACAAGAGCAGGTAACAAAAGAGAAAACTGCTTGAGACATGTAATGCTGGTTTAGCAAAGTAGTAAATAACTCCTGTAGTGCAAAGAGTTACTGTTTCCTGGATTTTTGCACAGGCTTGTACTTTTTTAATATTCACTTCTCTTATCTCAGAGAATTTTACTGAAAAGTAAATTTCTAGAGTCAAATGAGAGACTTTGGACAAAAATTACATTCCAAAACTGGCAGTTCTTCAGAATTCTAACTGCATGTTCCTGATTAATGAAGTAGGAAATGACAAATGACTAGCCATGACTATGCTGAATATACTTTTGCCTTTGACCTTGAGAAGAACATTTCCAGCTGTAGCAGTACAGTAGGAACCTCTTCCATGTGGCACACAGTAATGCTTTCCACAGAGAAGGGGCTGTCTTTTCTACTGAAGCTAATGTGACTCATGTATGAATGAAATTATTTTTCCATACCAACAATGGCTAAATGGATCTTGCAGATCCATTTTAAAAACAGACTCCTCCAAGATGTGATTGTAAATAATAAATGCCCCCAACAATAAGTTTGTAATGTTAGTTTTTAACACAAACAAAATGACTTGGAAAGAAAAAGGCTCCAAGTAAAATACACCCCAGATCTCCCTCGTTCTCTTGTGCCTGTTCAATGTGGAATTTTCCTTTCACCTCCCTGGAAAGTCTGGCTAAAAAGGAGTAGGAGAAACTTTACCTGTGTGGCCTCTATACCCCAAAGATAGAAAATGTGTGGGAGAGAGGAGCTGAACTCCCCATCTTGGTAGTCAGCACGTTGAGATTTGGAGGTTTTTGTCATCTTTTGAAAGTTGCAGCTGGGGCAGCTGATGGAGACTGGCAGCATAAGCAAGTTCACAAGGGAATCCATCACAGCTCTGTAAATCCATTAAGAGGTGTCACCAGAAACAGACAGGGATGTAACTTTTCAGATCCCTAACTGAACAACAGTGGATTGCTGGGGAAGACAAAGGCAAGGAAGCACGGAAAGAGGTAAGACTTCTGCATTTCAAGAAACCATAGACAGTGCCCTGGCTAATCTTCCCTTGCCACTTTGTAGAAGAATACAGTGAAAGGTGCAAATGGCAGCTCCAGCGAGAGTGGCAGTGGTCTTTGCTGAAGGAGATCATGTAGATATCCCACAACTGTGCCTTCAGGGATGCAGAGGCAGGCCAGACAAAAACAGGGGTATAAACTCCTCTTACCAGAGGAAGCCAGAACTGTTATCTTCAGTGCTATTCCTTTAGCAAGTCTTTTCAGTGACAGATGTTCCAGGATGTAATGAAAGAGGTTCACTGCTTGCATCTCCATCTGCTTGCGTCACCACCTTACCTGTAGTAAAAGGAGGCCTGGGGAGGGCATTCTGCAGCTGCAAAACCAAATGTATTGCACAGGAGGGAAGGTTGGTATCAGAAACAGAAAAATCCATTTTTTCTGGTCTGTTGGCATGCCTTGAAGTGACCCAGGGCATCTGCAGTGAAGTCTTGGTGAGTGTATTTGGTGGATGAGAGGAACTCATAGAGTTTTTGAATAATTTTTCCAAAAGTTACCAGGAAAATTTTAGACAAATTTTTGGATTTTTCATCTGTTTTGACTTTCCTATAAACCACATTAAGGATACATACAGTCTTCCCCTTAGGTGCCATAGACAGATGTCTAAACCCTTTAACTATTACTGGCCTGAGGAAGTTTACAGCTACAGTACACCTGTCCATATTGAAACCCAGATCAAATTTCCTGGCACTCAACAAATACTGACACAAAGTCCTGGACAGCACACTTGCAGACTAGCTAATTAGATCGGCTTTCATCCATTGTTTTATGAGGTGATTTCGACCAGCAGTAGATTCTATAAAAGCTGTTAAAATCTGCCTACAAGTTCCTTTTTCTATGGTGAACACTCAGTGCTCACATACTACCAATTGATACAAATGGCACAAAAACAGAAGCCTTAGAGAACGTTCAAATGTCGCCCTGCTCTCTAGCCTTCTGATGACTATTTACATATTTCTAGTGGAGTTTCTCACGAGTGTACCATAAACAAGTAGATTGTTTTCATACCAGTCTGTGATGGACTGGTGAACTGACCACTGGGGTCAGAGAGGTGTTCCTTTCGTCTACCAATCCTTGATCAAATCCCAAATTCTATTTAAGTCCTAAAATGATAATAAACTCTCTCTTTCTCTGCTCACCTCTGAACCTGAGTGGTCTGGTTCCTTTCGTGTCCGTGACAACGACAGTTCAAATATAAGAGCTCGATCACCTTCAGACACACCTGAGTTTGTTGATGCTGGGATACATAAATTTGATTCATTCATGCCCAGCAATAAGGCCACTTTCTACTCTGGGTGATTAGTCACACTCAGGACTTTATTCAAACTGGTTCTTTTTAATTCAATTAATTCTGTTAAAAGATCGGAGAAGAAAATGCTCATGTGCCTTGCCCTGACATGCTTAGGCACATGAGTAGAACATGACAGGGATGTTAACTGACAAACAAAAATAAAGAAATTCAAATTCTAAAGTAATTTTTCTGGTTTCACAGCCATGACTTTCCCTCGATTAAATGTGATGGTGTATTTCACAGAGAAAGAGTTTCCCAACATCTCTACATCTCATCTTTTCATGTGGATCTAGGAGAAACCAAACAACACATAATTTTCATACAAGCATGTCTAATTTCATTGCTCAGAAATTTTGGGTGCTTATCCCTCTACATGTCTTTGCTTCCAGGCCTATACACAGATAATTGAGGCATGTCACAGTCACAGATGTCTCCTTTGCCTTGACACTGGAAACTTTCAATGAAGGGTACTCTTTTAAAACACAGGAACAAGATCTGGTTTTGTCAAGATGCCAGGAAGTCAGATTAGAGCCTTTATGGCTGTGGATTGTCACTATTTCTTTTGTTGTTTTTATATTTATCCCTTTTTAAAACTAATTATTTTCTTATCTTTTTTTATTGTTGTGTCTCTAAAGTGTCCTGCTATCCCCAAAACCGTAAGCTGTAAATTAGCAGGTTGATATCAGTGGCTATTTCTAAAGAAACCAAGGTATGTAAAGAAATTGAGATGACAGAGCTTCTCTTTGTGCTCTTAAATTAATGGAGATTTACATAAGATTATCTACAGCAAGAAAACTTCACCAAGTTTTAGCCAGTTGATGACCTCTTGTAGGAAGATATTACATTATCTTACCATTCAGTATCCATGATGATAACTACATGCCTTACCAAAAGAAGTCTTATGTTGGAATGGTGCTCAGAACTTCTAAATCATGTGCTATGCACAACAGAACATAGAGCAAGAAGATAGTGTCTGGCACAGGGTGTTTCTACTGTTTCCTAATACTTCTAATTTTTCTTGGGTGTTGACTTGGTATCTCCAAAAATATGTGGTCCCATAAAATGCCTTTTTGATCACCATAATACAACACAGTGATACCTGACCATTGACCTTGGTCATCTTTGTTTTGAAGGAAAGCTCAATTGTACTTTGGCAACTGAACAAGTTCAACTCAGAGTGAAATTTCCACTTCTTCTCTCTCATGCAAAATTCTCTACAAAGTTACTACTAACTGCCACAAGTCCAGCAATAATCGCTACTACTGCAGTCACTATTTCACACCATACTTTCTTTCACAAAAAAAACAACCAGCAAGGTTCAATTTTCATTTAACAATTTCAACCTAATTTTTTTGCACCACTTCTCCTAATGTTTTGTCTCTCAATGAATATCAGACAATTGCATGGCCAACAATTTAAATTTAAATTAAATTTAAATTAAAATACATCATTTTTAAATCCACAGATGATATAGGGTTAACTTTCTTTTTGATGGTGAGGACATCCCACAAAAGGGCATAGATAAGCTGCATAAAGCATTACTGACTAGAAATATGGGATTTTCCCCCTAAATTTAAAAATACTTTTAATTCCTGAAAAAGACTCTGAAAAAAGAAATTTTGATATTTACACACACCACCAACAGCTTGTGAAGCAGTAATTTGAGCTCCTCATTTTACCAGTTTGTCTCACCCTTCAGCTGCTAGGTCTCTCCAGGACCTAGAAAAGTGAGTCAGACTTTGTAGCACAGATTCATCTGCAAAGTCTGCCAAAAATGAGACCCATTGACATCTGGTAATTTTGTCTTGGTTTTCTTCATGTAAATTTATGCCCATGAATTGACTGAGACTGTCAAAAGATTTTATAAGGGCCACCACTTGAATCAGATAGTCATCATGTCACTGATGAGATTATAGATTTAAAATAGGTAACTGATTTTTGCAGCTGCCCATAACTATCCAGTCGCAAATGAGCCCACACTAGCACCCAAGAAATGTTTAACCTAAGTATATTAAAAATTAGTCTTAGCCAGCTCTTCACTGATTCAGTTTTCCATAGTATTTTGCAGAAGATATGGATAAAAATTAATTCAGGCATTGCAACCAAACTAAATACTGAGCGGTATCAACACACATACGAAACAACATTGAAGCATCTATAAATTATCAAGTCAGTATTTTATAGGAGTTGACAGAGCATCAGAGAACTTCTCCCATTTGCAGACATTATTTCTGGCATGAAAACTACCAGAACGGAGGCCAGAAGAATGTCCTCTGGAAAGATATTAACATGACAGAAATCTACAGATTACAGTACAAGCAAAATAGTGTTAAAGTGCAGTAGCTTTCCCCTTTACTTAAGTATTTCCAGATAAATAAGAAGGCCAGGGAAAATTTCTGTGATGACAATTGGATTACCAATCAAGCACCAGATATCACCAGCGGTGAAGATGCAAGATGTACTGATGTATTTTACAAATTGTGTTTCTCTCTATCCTTCCCAGACAGAACACTCAGTTCTTTAAGTGTTCTGTGGGTAGAACAAGTGTTGTGGGTAGAACAGACACATGCCTGCTTTTAGAATGTCAAATTGAGCTTCCTGTTTTAGCTTTCTCTCACTTTTCTGGAGAATCTTTTCATCCATAGTGAAGTTGTGTATATTTTGCTGCACTGTGTCAAGAGAAAAAGACCAAACAAGTTCATATTAATGAGCCATGGAAGGCAAATATAACAGCATCCATTATTTCATGAAAAAGAATAATTTTGCTTTCTCATGCCTGCAGGCAGAGAGATGTGAAGTAGTAATCCCTGGGGTACACTAGATTTTTATTTCTGAAATTTAAATATATCTTCAAGTATTATATCATAAGGAAATACATAGCTGTACAGATAATGACCCACATATCCATATTTCAATATGTGGGGTAATTCAGCCCCAGTGATTTTCTGACTTTCCAGTTCAGAAAAGAAAAGGCTGCAGTGTTATTTATTTTTTTCATCATTCTTTTACATTTCTGCCTTCTGTACCCACAGACATGTTCCTCCTCCTTGAAGTTCTCCTTCATCAACTTCAAAGCTGAAGAAATAAAAATACAAAAAAATTGCTGTCACTAATAACAACAACCTACTAAAGATGACAAAAGAGGGCCCTAAATCAATGAGAAACATGCAAATGCAGCAGAAAAAGCAAGCACTGTGTGTTCGTATGAAGCTTTAGCAAAAGGAACTGAAAGTCCCAGCACAGTGACCAACTCCAGACAGAAGGCAAGCTTGCTTGTGCTCTGAATGTATCTCATGTCCACCACAATCAGATGTCTGTCTTATAATATCCTGCTAAATTTGAGTTCTTCAAATAGCTGAGCCTAGGGAGACATGGCTACAGATTAGCCTAGACCTAGACCCAGGCATAATGGTGCAGGCTGGTTTTTTGGTCAAGACAGCTAAAATAATAAATCTCTCTCTCACTGGGAGGGTTTGAGTTTTTTCCTAGAGTGTAGTGGTTTCACGTTTGCCAATTTCTGTTTCCCAAAATTAGTGTAGCAGTCTGAGTGCCTATTAGAATTATTTACTCTTTTTCTGCTGTGAGATAGGATTAGGAGAAAAGCAGAGCAGGCTCAAACTGAAAAGGTATAAAGACAGGTTTATTAGCAAAACTATAAGAGAGAAAAAAAATTAATAAGAATCAGAATAAAACCTTCAAAACACTTCCCTCTCCCCCAATAGCTTTTTTTCTTTCTCACAGACAACATATAAAGACAAAACTTGGAACTCTAGGTCAGTACCACTTATAAAACAGTCTTTCATCAGTCCCTTTAGAAAGAGAAGTCTCTTTTGATGTGTTATGGTAATTTTCCACAAGAAAGAACAGTCTGCTTGTGCCTTTTAACTCATAATAGCAGCCACCCGAGAATCTGTAATTGTGAAGGCCCTCCCATATTTCACAGCTTTTCCCACAACTGCATATGGGTTATGGATACATCTGCATACTCATGGGGTATCATTTTAAAGATGAGTGGCTCCAAAAAGCAAAGGATTTTTCATCTCGAGAAACAGACATCTTTTCTCTTTCTAGGGGCAGATCCTCATCTTCATTTCATTTCATTTCATCTCATCTCATCTCATCTCATCTCATCTCATCTCATCTCATCTCATCTCATCTCTGTCTCTCTCTGTTGAATCTTCTCACAAGATCACAGTTACTTCAATATTTACTTAGTCCACCACAAACACCTTTGCTTATCTCTACAATTCAAATACCTTTGTCATCTCCCCAATGCATATTTTTCCACAGTTTAAAGGGATATTCTAATGTGTTACAGTCTGTTACCACGGCTCACAAAAGACTTTCAGCCCAAAAAACCAAGGCATCTTCTCTATCTCCTCATCTAAGATGTAACTTCCCCTTCACCAACCCTGATATCTTCATATTGTCTCTTTACATGTCCCACTCTGGCTTTTCCTCTGTGGTAGTTGCATGGAGCAGGTTCAGCCAGTTGTTACCTGCTGTCAGGCTGGACAGCAAAGAAGGAAATTCCCAAGATTCTCTGATTTTTAACCTGGGTAGTCCAGAGGGGTTTCTAACTCTCTAATTGGTCAATCAAGCTGTCAACATTTTGCTATAACTTCCTTGGAAAAAAATAATTTCCGTCCTAAACCAGCACATAAAGTTTATTTTCTAGAAAAGAACGTGTACAGTCATTTCATTTTGATTATGTCTTCTCTTTTAAAGTGGATACTTCACCTAAAAAACAACCTATGGCTATAAATTGGATATTGGCATGGACTCATGGGTGACACTCTGTCCATCAGAGGAAGTTCTGCCAGTGGAAGAAAATCACTTTGTTTGGATGAATGATTCACCCAGGTTGTACATAATATATTGACAGTATTGGCTTATAAGCAGCAAAGGAGTTTACCAGAAATTGTATGGTACATCCATGAAAGCAAATGATCTCATCTCCTTGTAACATATGTTGGGTCAGATGCAAGTGCCCTCTACACTACATCAGTGAGGGTTTGTTGTGTGTTAAAGGTTGTGCAGGTTTCTACCCTACAGAAATTAAAATGGGCATTATTAATGTGAAACAGACATTAGTTAGATGGTTGGCACAAATAATGTGTTTGGGAGAGACCCTCTGAAGGCACTCATGAAAACTGTGAAACCTCCACCAGAAGATAGTCTATCAAATCAGGTTTGCAAGATAATTAGCAGATACTTATCAAGAAGAGGATTAGCCAGCCAAATTCTAATCCTGGACAGAAAAATTAATAGAGTCTAAAGCATTCTTCAGGAATTTATGAGCTATTGATTGCTATTCACTGGAAGGCATTTTTTCTAATCATGTTTTAATTTGGAAAAATTCACCGTCTGAATGGTCTACATCCAAGATCAAGGCTTTGACTTTGCTAAAGTTATAGGAATAGCTGTTAAATGAAATCTAAAATGTCAAAAACTCATTCCTCTTATTATTCTGAATTTTAAAAATTAAGCTTTAGTTTTCAAAGTCATTTGAAGTAACCTACTGAAAAGCAAATTAAAGGCACACTCAAAAGCAAACAGAAGGTTCCATTGCTAAGGAGATAAAAACAATCTTGATAAAACCCCTGTTTTTCATAACCCTTTGATAGCATCTTATACACTGAGAAAATATATAATAAGTATTTGCAGGTCTTTTAAATATATTTTAGGGCTGCTACCTTTAGCTCTCAATCTGCCTTTCAAAAGTACAGATTAATTTGCAATGTTCCTTGCTCCATCTCAAAATTCATGTTTTCCTGTGGCTCACATCTAAGTGCGTTAGTATCAGGCCATTATCACTTCTCACCAGCAGTATAACTAGGGAGCTGTAGAAAAAGAAAAGAAAACACTGAACTCTTTTTACATCAGAGATAGAAAATGTGACATGAACAGAATTTTACTCCAGAAGCCCTAGTCACAAGTGTACAGACATATTCATAGTAATAGAGCTGCATCAATGTCACTTTGGAGGATGATTCATCTGCCCACATCCCTCTGAAAGTCACATAAAGTGATCTATTGCCCACAGTTACCTCAGTGCAAGTCCATTCACATCAACACAACAAAGCATGGTGCGGTGCTAAAGCATCTCTCTCTAAACAAGTAACCCAACCCTTTCAGCCTTATTGGCTGAGTCTTGGCTATAAAATTTACCAAGGACACAGAAAGCATGTGGCTATATTCAAAGCAAGTGATTAGGTAGGACAAAATTAATAACAGCCCTTACCTTTTCACCTATATAGCAAATCACAGAGACAAGGTTTTTTAGACAGAGCAACATTGCCTGAGATCATAGGTCAGCTTGGAGACAGTGAGAGTGTCATTTTAATTTGTACCAAGACAAAAAAATAAACAAAAAAAATAAACAAAGATCTGGGGATCGGGTGACAATGAGACACACACAAAAAAAAGATACAGACAGGGGTGATGGATCCTGGGTGAGTGGAACAAAATAGAACAAGTAAAGAAGCGGGCTTAGACAACTACAGCAAAAGCAGTTGCACATTTTAACTTGACTGTGACAATCTGGTCATAAGCCAAGGACAGCCACTCTCACACTCTGAACAGCAAAAATAGCTATGACTATGTAATGAACAGGTTATTTTTCTCATTCTGACAAGACTCAGCACGATTTCAGCCACATATATTTGCCATGTAGCTGGTTGTGGAAATGCCATGAACAAGTTCTGAACAGTACATTAACAGGGGACAATAAAATTAAAGAGCACTACTGCTATTACTGGAGACCTAATTTTGAGCTCTAAGTTTAGATAGCTTGCAAGGTCTGGCATGATTAACCAGTAGTTGATGCATAATGCGGTACCATAATTCTCGCATCCATTAATCAAAGGCCTTACTGCCTTAACTCAAAATGCCTTAAAATCAATGAGAAAAAAATAAATAAATAAAAGAAAAAAGAAATAGAGAGACTGGAAGAATTCTTAGTGAAGTTGAATCAGCTTTGATTTACAACTTGACTTTTTGGTTTGGGTTTGGTCTGTAACATCTGGGCATTTGTTTTGAAGAGACAAAGCCAAAGGCAATGAAGTGAAGGACCATAAAGACCAGCTCATGCCTCAGGACCAGGTGCAAGAATGTCAGGAGGTCATCAGCCTTAGACAGCACCCAGCCACAGCCATCTCTTTAACATGTTGCATCTCCTCGCTTTTCTCATGAAGATGAATTAAGGGAAGTGATAGGAATTAGTCAGGAAAGAACGTTCCTGCCTAACCATAGCCCAGAGCAGCAAAGGCAGTTTTGGAAGCAGAATCAATTGCCGCTCTACTGAGGTTTTTGGAATATTTCTTTTCCACTTATCTCCAGGCTCACTTCTGTAGTGCAGCCACTGTGCTGTTATGATGCTGTGCCTCACTGATCTCGGATAAGGCAGCTAGTGAGACCAGACTGCAAGTTTTGTATTCAGACAATTGGGAAATCTTACATCTAAACACAGACCTTTTTAAACTTATTCCTGCAGTGTATACATGTCTGTTGTTTAAGCTAAAGATAAACCTAGTGAACAAATGCTGATATGCAGAAAGTAGTATTTAACACTTGAAAGGACACTAGGAAGGATAAATTAGAGGATCACTAGAAGGATAAATGGGAGAGGTCAGACAAATGTATATGAATTACAGGTCAACCTGTAGGGAATTTACTCATGCAATGTTTTGGTGATGGCATAAATCACCATTTACACAGAAATGTATTCGTTTCCTGTTTCTAAATCACATAACCATCTCCTGCCCCCAAGAAACCTGGAGATACTTGGCTTATAAGAACTGAGAGGTAATGCACTTAAGAATCCTTAACTGCCAAAATCCCTCTACTTGACAGGCAGGATAATCTCAGCTGAAACATCTCTCCGTTACAGCATGTACAGAAAAAATACATTTGCAACAAAAAGCATGTGCATAACTTCTTTTTTTTTTCCTTTTTCTATCAATTAAAAAAATGAGGAAAGTATAGCAAATCAAAGCAAGCATAATCTGGAAGATATTAAATGGGTTTTTTTAATGCAGTAGGGGATTTTTTTTTTCTTTTTTTCTTTTTTAGAAAAACTCCATTGTTGTAATTTAAAGATTGAACTGGAAGATTAATTTTACTTAACAATTTGACATAAAAAATCAGCAAAAACCAGATGAATCCTTGAGATCTTTTGATATTGGCACATTCATCTCTTGTCAGTGTAGTCTCAGATGAGATGTGTTTCAATTATACATGGAATACCAAATGTATAATTTCACGTTCTTTCTTTCACCCACACAGGGCCCTGCATAGCTGCTGAAGTCTCTTTACAGTAAACTGTGGCTAAAAAAGTTTATCTACAGCCTTTTAAAGAAAAAGTATGTTTTTAGTCCCACCACTACTACCCGGAATTTGGAATTAAGGCTGCAATTTTTGAGAAATTGCATAAGCATCCTGTAGTGACTTTATAATTCCATTAGGAAAAGGTTTTTCTGTGGAATGGGTTAATATATCCATTTCTTTGTCAGGCACAGCTAACAAAATGCTTCATCAGAAAAGGTTCAGCAAACTCTAAAAACTCCAGCAGAGCCTCCAGACACTGTTTCAAGACAGTTCTCTCATGGAAGATATCCTATTTACCACACTTGGCCCAATGATATAATAGAAGTATTTAATGAACCTCAGCATACTATCAAATAATATCAGTAGTGTCTACTTGAGGATTCAGTTGCAGCATAAGCTCTGTCAGTAAAAGCTAACCATCACACAAGTAACATCAGTGCAGCTACAGTATGTCCTCACTTGGTCAAGGGAAAACACAACATCAGAGCAGACTGGACAAATTGACAGGTTTAAATAATGGGCAGGAAAAGGCTTTTAGAGAAGGTGTGACACTAATTTTTGAGCAGACAGATAAAGAACACTGTATCTGAATCTAAAGAAATTAAATTATCCTCTACAGTTATTCAACTTCATTTGAGTTATATCCAATGGTTAATTATGGGCAGCAAGTCCTGTAGAAATAATGCATAGACTCATGCATAAACTCAGAAAACTACTTTGCTATCTGAACTATTTCTTGATTATGTGTGTAGTATTCTCCATTTCAAATTTAATTATACTCCATTTTTTCCTAGCAGTATTTTCATTGTTCAGCAGCAGTGAAAATACAGAACAGATATGGCACACAGAAAGAAGCAGTTCCATTTTTTTTTTTTTTTTTGTAAAACATGAGTTGTGGGGGTGGAGATATTTAAGAATTTCCTTTTCTATTTATTTTGCATCCAAACTTCAAGGGGCATGGCAGAGCATCTGGTAACAAAAACTGAATTCAAGAACTGAATGCAGAAAATTGGTAAAGTGTTCTCTTTCAGAATATGAAAGCTGTGAAAAAAATTAATTTATAATTGCATTTGAATACACATAAAATTTGTTGATTAAATTCAAGAATAGGATTTGATAGTTAGAAGATAAAACACTGATGTCTAACATCAAATAGAAAATAACATTGCAATTTGTACACAGTATACAACAATATAGCAATAACAGTTTTGATGTCTGCAGTCATTCTTATTTATGTGATGAATCAGCAGCATTTAACTACACAGAGTTCAGGTCTGCAGAGCTTTACTTTGAAGAACAAAAAATACTACCTTTTGAGAAGCAAAAGTTCAACAGCAACATCGAATTCTGTAGCCCTCCAGACAAAGTCAAGCATATTTTTAGAAAATTTCTAAACCAGTGAAGAACTAAAATAACCTTTAGCACCCTGTTTGAACTTAGTGCAATTTCTTTTGAGACATAAAAATAAAATAAAAAAATAATTCTTTTTAAGGTTCTAAATGTACAAGGCTTACTCCAGATGGAACATCAGCAAGAACAAAGTAATAGGTTGCATAAGCCTTCAAGAACAAAACAAAACAAAAACAAAACAAAACAAAAATAAAATTAATCCTGGTATTTTGCGAATGACTTTCAGTAAACTGTTTTTTTTACACTTTGATGAAGAAGCAAATAGGTCCACACAGAGATTTACAACAAAGTAGCTATATTTGCCAGAATTCACAGTTTTTCTGATGTCAGCCCCTGATATCCTCCTTGCTCTTTTGCTTTTTTTAGTGATGGAGCATATCAGCTTGGTTTGGGCATTTGTCTAAAATTATCAAAACTTTTTCCTATAAAAAAAATATTTACAGTGTAATTTTCTGTAATTCTGTTGGCCTGGAGATAAGGTAGATTTTTCTAAGAACTAAATGAATGAGGAAAAGTCCAACTTTCTTCTCTTTCTGGATGATTACCAGTAGACCATGCAGACCCAAAAAGCAGCAGCAGCAGCACCTTCAAATGAGCCCTTCCAGTTGCTGGACTTTTAACTTGACAAAGAAGCTGTTGTCTTTTATGTATTTAAACATACTGGATTGAAATCACAACTATAGAGACACTCAGCTGTGGTATTCGATGGTGAAGAAGGAAATGCACAGAAGCCTCAGGTACTGCTGTTTCCCCCATCACAGCAACTCCAGACAGCAAAAATCAGCACTTTGGGGAAGCTGTGGGAAGATGGCTGATACTGTCCAGGCTGATGCTTATTCAGAAAAACAATAGACAACTACCACATGAGACCAGAGAGAAGCCACCCCAATATACTCCTTTAGGCTGTGTCCAGTGAATTAAGAAAATACTTCATCCAGAAAACACTTCATCCTGGTGCCTACCTTCAAGGATCCTTGTGACTCTTTCATGGCACTGACTTGCCTGAGGACCACTCCAAGGACACAAAAGGGCAACCAATGGGTTTGCTATGAGAGCACAGACCCAGTTCTTAGGAGTAAGTGTTTAGAAAAAACAGATCAAATAAACATTTCAGTGGTTATTTTCCTGCAAAGCACTTGTTGAATTCAAAGACTTAGGGAAATAATCACAGAAGGGTGAAAAAACTGTGAAAATTTGAGCAGGACAAGAGGGAGATCTTTAAAACATTGTGGTGCTTGCCAAAAGGCCAGTGGCAGAGAGGTGTTGAGTGCCGTAGCCCCTAACAACTTTAACATTTCATTCTGGAATTAAAAGGTCACATTAAAATTTGGATTGGACATAAGAATTTAAACCTTCAGTATCTACTGTTGGAACCTGATAATCTCCTCTTCACCAATATTTCATTTCTGCATGATTTTGAATAGTAGAAGCAAAAGTCTGCAATATACTGTAAAAAAACAAGTAATTAAAAAACAAGAGTGTGCTAAACGTGGTTAATCCGTTTCTTTTTCCAGTACTATACATCATTTCAAGCTGTATAACAGAAGTCACCGAGTAATAAAACAAGTTATTATAGACTGTTATATAATAACAGGTTATTATAAACTAACTGAAGCAGCAAAGTAGGGTATGAAATTCTAAAACACATTTACCTGCCCTCTGACCAGACAGACATAAGATGTGCTTATGATGTTTATCATCATTATTACCAGAGAGGTGATACATTTGAATGTTCTCATCTTTTTTCAAACATTTGAACATTGCCCTCTTCTTATTTTTCTACAATAAATTAATAAAGATCTGTGGAAAATAAAATAGGAAAAGAAAAACTTTTTTTCAATCTGTTCTTGGGATTTGTCTTACCCTTTTAATTATTCTCTTCATTTTTGTAGAACTTATCTTTCTCCGCAAACAACAGAAAATGCAATCAGGACAAAATACTGCCAGTAGAGACCTGATCTTTCCTGTAGCCTCATTTATCTTCACTGATGCCATGATTCCCACTGGTAAACTACTGAGGAACATGCCTAACCTACTCCTGTGAGTCCTGTTTTGACATCATGACATACTTCGGGATATGACATCTGTGTTAGTGTATTACCTAAGCAGAGCCTAGAAGGTTTTGTCCAAAACAAGATACAAGAGTCAAAATCATGAAAATTAAGTGCAATTTCCATAATAGCAGACCTCTTAAGTCAGGAATAAACAAAGTGCAGTGGAAGAAACATTTCATTCAGTTGTTTCTGATACTGCTGCCTGGAAAAAAATGTCAGAGTATTTTGCAATGAAAGATAGCATGCAAAATTCAGTGACTCTTCATGAAAAATAGTACATGAAGCTAACCTTGTTTGATGCTAGATGTGAAGTGAACAGAAGGGTATAGTATCCTATCTCTCACAATTTCAGCATTTCAAAGAAATCCATCAGTAGTTTGGAGAAAGTTTTTAAAGTTCTGTTCAGAATTTTGCTTACGTTATGTACTTTTAATATTACTATTCACCCATCTTTACTGAGATATATTTTCATTACTTTAAAGCAGGCGCTATTAACTGTTCAGCAGATCCTCAGGACTTATGTCAACAACATTTGGGAAAGAGGAATGACAAGAAGAGGAGGCATATGGGTCAGGAGAAGAAAATTTTTCCAAATTATTATTTCTCTATCTTCCCACCATTTGCTTCTTCCACAGCTCCACTCACCTACATTTTGTACAGCAGTGATTCTTATGCACATGATTACTCTATACCTAGTAAAGCCCTATTTTCTTTTTTCTTTTTTCCTTTTTTCTTTCTTTCTTTTTTCCTTCCTTTTTCTTTTTTCTCCTTTGCTCTTTTTTCTCTTTTCTTTTTTCTTTTTTTCCTTTTTCTTTTTTCTTTTTTTTTCTTTTTCTCTTTTTTTCTTTTTTCTTTTTTCTTTTCTCTTTTTTCTTTTTTCTTTTTCCGCTTTTCTTTTTTTTATTTTTTTCCTTTTTCTTTTTTTCTTTTTTCTTTTTTTTCTTTTTTTCTTTTTTCTTTTTCCTTTTTTTTCTTTTTTCTTTTTCCGTTTTTCTTTTTTTTTTTTCCTTTTTCTTTTTTCTTTTTTCTTTCTTCTTTTTTTTTCTTTTTTCTTTTTTCTTTTTTCTTTTTTTTTTTTCTTTTTGTCTCAATTTCTTCCTTCATTGAAACAAAATAAAAGGAGGGATATGAGAAAGAAGCAGAAGCACACACATCCAGCTAAAGATACTTTTCAGAAAATTGAGGGTAGTATGCTGGCTGCACCTTACTTAAGTAGTTTCAGTGGCTACTGAAACTAGTAGCCACTAGATTTTGAAAATCACAGAGTCTGCTCCAAAATGAAGAGTTGAGGAGGTACAAAAAGGTAAGTATTAGGTATCTTTTTTGTGCTATTTATGGACACACAGAAATGTTTTAAAAATAGGGCTTTGCCACAGACTGCAGAATAATTAAAATAGTGAGATTTTGTCACAATGAAACCTCTGCTGAACACAAGGCAGTGTATTTTAGGAAAGAAGTCTTTAGCAAAGGGAAAAGTAATAGCATGCAGTTAGATTACTCTCATGTCCTGGTTTTCTCCTGTCATACTCTGAGCATTCTCCACTTTAGGAGTACATTGAACAGTAAATATATCAATAAATACAAATTCATAAATTATAAGTGGAACTACTAGAGCAGTCCGTGATTTGGTTTCAAACAGCAAAATCTTTCAATGCGGCAAGAAAAAGGATCTGTAACCCTTCAAGTACTTGACAATGTAAAATTTCTGTATCAAAATGATACGTTGTTTAGAAATTAAACCATATGTTGCTATTTTTATAGACTACAAGAAAAAAAGCCCTTTGTTTGAGTTCAGTTGATACATTACAAAACAAATAAATGAATCATCTTCATTCATACCTAAAAGTTTCTCCTTTTCTTCACTTTTACTATGTGGAACCTGTATCCCCTACCTTGTATATAAGTGGCATAGCCCTCTGTGACATCTATCCCAGCAGGGAGCACAAAGGTTCTGGCAAAGTTAAGGAGATATGCTACCTTGCAGCATGCTCTGCTATATGGCATGGTTGGCCTTCCACTAGGGCAGCACTCTGGTATCTCTTCATGGTGAGACTCAAAATACCCTCCTCACACAGGTATCACATGCACAGAGTGTCGCCAGGTACACCCGTTGGGTAACACCACAAGTTAGCCTCCTCTGTATTAAAAAAGATCTTGTACAAAATGCTGCCAATGGGTTTTATGGAAGCTTCAGAGTCCATGCAGAGTTCTGTAACTTATATCAGGCCCTTGAAAGTCCCAGAAAATGCCTGTCTCTGTCTTTAAACCTGGTCACTGTTGCCCTCTCCAGAGAAGATGCACAGCTTCTGGCCTGCTTGAAGTCTCTAGAACAGGGGTAGCAGGACTGAAAGCGAGTGACCCAGAGTATCAATGTTTTCTCCTTTGCTCAGAAACACCTGGAGCAATAACACCAGCTGGACAAATACAAGAGCTTTACTAAAATGTCATTGTGGAAATCCAGCCCACACAGAGATAAATACTGAGATCAAGCCTCTCAGAGGAAAGAATGTCAAGTTAGGAGATGAAAGAAAAGCTGGAAAGGAGGCATAACCACTGATACTTGCTGCTGTAAAACTCAAAATCAAGACAACTTTTATCCTTATTTAAACTTGATAGAAATTAAACAGCCACAGAATATAATTCTGTATGGGTACCACACTGGGGGACATCAACTGCTATTTTAACCTGTCAGGCAACAAAGATGAAAACTTCTAAATCTGCTACCATGAAAAAGTTTGACATCAAAAGCAGACAAAGTATCTTGCACAAGAGGAGGAAAACAGCCGGGGAAAAATCCAGAGGAACAGTATTTGCTTCATGTAAATAACCTTTGACTTCGCTAACAAAAATGAAGTGTAGGAAAAACAATGTGGCAAAGCCACAGAACTTGTTTCCAATGTTGATTTTGAATGTTTTTTTGTGTTTTCAAAGATTTCTTACCATACTGATACAAATTTGACACAATGATGGGTGGTTACAGAGGCCAGGAGAGAACTGAGGTATGGTGGTTAGAAAAAGTGACTTGAGCCTCTATTCTCTGAGGTTCTGCTAGTGACTTCTCAGGTGATGCTGGGTTGATAAACCATTTAGCCTCTCAGTGTTTCATGTTCTTTATCAATGAACTGAAGAGTCACTTTATGAAAAGTACAAGAGCTCAGCATTACTATAATCAATTTTCAGCCTTAACAGCTTTGAAAGCCACAGATGCTGGACAATAATTCAAGCATAACTCAGAAGAGAAGAATTTCGATATGCTATGCAAGACACTTAGATATTTGTCAGAAGGGCTTTAATGTTAAGACACTGATAGAGATGCACAGCATACTCCCATGGCCAAATGCTGCTTTGGTCATTTTCAAAGTCAGGATAAAATAAATTACAAAAGCTTTAAATCAAAACAATTGCAATGCTGCACCTTATCTTGCTTTCTTAAGCAACATAAGAAGCAGAATGATACATTTTCTCCTGAGACTTGTGAGGTTTTAGTCACAGATAAATATTTAAAATTAATCAGTCTCATTTTCGCAACTAATTTAAATATTAGATATACTCAAATCCACAGCTAGCAGATGCGACAACACAAATGGTAGGTATTTACTTTTATTTAATTAAACAAATTATCTGCTGACCATGAAACTAATGTCTCTGTGTTTCTAACTCCAGTATAATACTCAATGAGAAAATTTAAAGAAAACTTAAGGGCTTTGGATAAGGCTTTGCACTCCTGGAAAACAAAAAAATGGGCCCACTCTAAGTACAGTCAGACTTGTGCTGATAGAACTGCAGCAGAGCAAAAAGCAAAAGGATTGCAGTTAGTGTCAATTAAATCAAAAGTGATTGATTAAAGGCTAAAACAATTGATTAGAAAAACAGTGCAGTAGACTTGAAAGGAAAGTAGCCCCTCTACCAGCATAATCTTCAGCTCCTGAATTTCCTCATGCATGCAAATTGCTTCCTGATTATACATGAAGCTTTTCATCTATAGGGATAAATGAACATTAGAGCCAGATTTGCTTTGTGTGGTTCTAAGATTCTTTCACTGAAGTATCCCAAAATTTGCTTTTATATGCAACTTAGAATAAAGGAAGAGTGTGGTGTGGGGAAAAAGCTTGAAAGATACAGAAAAAAATGAAAGGTCTGCAGAGTGAAAAGTATTGATCTTGCTCCCTGAGCAGCCATGGAAAAACTTCTCCTTTTCCCTCTTTAAAATTGGATCAAACCCAAGGACTGACTGAGCTTAAAAGAATGTTCCTATTTGAAGTAGTTCACAGTAGATGGCACCAGCTTTATCATCCAAACCACCTCTCAACCACAGCTAGGACCTCTGAATTCCAGTGACTGAAGCAGATCACCATATCAGAGGATTAATAACATTAAAAACATCGTGTTTTCTCCCTGAGATGGCAAAGGCATACCATGAGCCACCATTTTTCCCATAGGAGGAAAGCACCACTTCACCCAAATCTTGCCTGTTGCCAATCCCAGATGTTCAGGTTGCCTTCTGACAGGGACTAAATCTGTCCTGATAAAATGGGAAGGCACTCAAAAGAATAATTTTCAAGGATAATGCAGACCTTGGAACAATCACATCTAAGACATTCTGCAGATTGTTTAAAACTATCTTCTTCTTTTGTTGTTAATGTGGGCAATAATCCCTAAATATATCCTTAAATTTGAAGGTTGTCAGGCCCTGGCTGCATGTTTACTGGTAAGTGCTTGCTAATCTGCTTTAGAGTCCTTTAATAACAACTAACACATCTCAGGCTGAGATTTACATGTACCCTTTATTTCTACAGGTCCTTTTAGCAAATTCTTCATGGTTTTTAAAAAGCAAACATATCACAGTAGAGAATCTGTAAACAATAGCTATGCAGCCGCAAACAGTAGGAAAATACTTCCTCAGTGTCTTGGTTTGGAAGGACAGGTGTCTGCCAGGGAAAGCCGAACCCTCCTCGGAATGGAGAATGCAAACCCCCTCCCTCTGAATTAGTGCAATTTTTAAATTAAGGGGCTTTCAGGCAAAGATATGGGAATAGGAATAACAGTTCTTTACTAGGAATATTAAAAATAAAAAAGTAGTAATACAAAAAAAGCAAACAAAACAAAAAAGAAAACACTGACAGAGTCAGAATACAATCTGACACCGTGTTGGCCAGGGTGTTGGTAGCAGTCCAATTGAGTCTTCCTAGACTGACAAATATAGTTGGAACAGAGATGATCCTGTAGATGGGTGTAGTTGCCTTATGAAGGTCCAGTGGTGGTGAGATGGTCCAGTCTTCCTCGAAGAATCCAGTGTAAAACAGGCTCTCCTGCAGTTCTGAATTGCAGGTTTTATCCAGGTAGGAATGCTTGGCTCCTCCCACTGGGTGGAATATCTCACGATGAGATGTAATTTTATCAGTCATGCAGTGAGCTTTAATGGCCCATTAACAGCAGATATCCCCTGGAGGGAGGATGGGTCGTGGAAGAAATAAAAAACACTGCCCCACCTGGCTTTAACAGCTGGCCCATTAGCAGAAGACACCCACCCCCTCTCCCCCAGAGTTATGAGGAATGGGTTACACAAGGGATAAAGAAAACACCTCCCCAGACGGTATCAACAGATGGCAATAGATTACCGACTTCTCGTTACATCTTGGATTGCAGCCCAAGATATTACCCACCCCTTATTCTATTACCATCTACATCATACCCAAATCAATAAACTCTCTCTATATATTAATATATACATACACAATGAAACCTTACACACAATTCTCGCTTAAGATTAGGTCTCCCTGCGGTACACACACACCTGGTTTCTCCATCTTTCTGCATTACCCACCAACTGTAAGCAGGTCCTTGAGCAAAAACAATCCCATGGATGGGCTGCCTTTGTCTGGGGTGGGGCTAATCCAAACGGTCTTTCCTAAAATACCTTTTATGTGTACCACAGGGACTTTATCTCCATCCACTGTGTGCAAGGGTTCAGACTGGGCAGGACCCTCTTGATTGATGGAGGCTCAGATGTTGACCATTCAGGTGGCCATTGATAAGTTCATTCCCCAGTTTCTGACGGTCCCCCCACCAAGTGCCTTCAGGGTGGTTTTAAGTAGTCTGTTGTGTTGCAATAGGACATGAAATAAAGATGCTTGACTCCAGTCAGAAGGCAGTAGAAATCAGGAGGTTTTATTTACAATTCATTCATGTTATTGGTCCATAGGACTGACACCTCTCCCACTGGCTAAGTAACAGAAATAGCAAACAACACCTGTTGTTATGGGAAAGGAATTTTGTTTACACAAGGTTGTTTTGGGAAAAAGAAAGCTGTTGAAAATTTTGTCTTGGGAAGAGCTAGCAATTCTCAGGCTCAGAAAATATCGGGTCCATACTGTTGCACTGTTAAACTTTCCCAGCAGCTGGTGCATTATAAGGGATGTTATATATCCATGTTTTCTAGCCCAGGTGTTTATAAGGCTGTTCGTGAAATAGGTCTCATTCTCTGACTCAATTCTCTCAGGGGTGCCATGTCTTCACAGGACTTGTTTTTCCAGGCTCAGGATGGTGTTCTGGGCAGTGGCATGAGGCACAGGGTAGGTCTTCAACCATCCAACGATGGCTTTCATCATGGTCAGCACATAGCGCTTGCTTTGGCGGGTTTGGGGAAGGGTGATGTAGTCAATCTGCCAGGCTTCTCTATATTTTTATTTGGACCACCACCTACTATACCATAAGGACTTCACCCGCTTGGCTTGCTTGATTGCAGCACACATCTCACAGTCATGGATGACTTGAGACACACTATCCACGGTTAAATTTACTTCTCGGTCTCGTGCCCACTTATAGGTGGCATCTCTGCCCTGATGACCTGAGGCATCATGGGCCCATTGAGCTAGGAGCAACTCTCCCTCGTATTGCCAGTCTAAATCTATCTTGACACCTCTATCTTTGCAGCCTGATCTACCTGCTCATTGTTTCAGTGCTCCTCATTAGCCCAGCTCTTAAAAACATGGGATCTACCTGATGGACTTTCACGGGTAGCTTCTCTACCCGACTGGCAATGTCCTTCCATTCATCAGCAGTTCAGACTGGTTTTCCCCTACACTGCCAGCTGGCCTTTGTCCACCTCTCCAGCCAACCCCACAGAGCATTGGCTATCATCCACGAACTGGTACAGAGGTATAGATTGGGCCACTTCTCTCTTTCAGCAGTAATCAGGGCCAACTGAATGGTTTAAGTAATGTTGTTGTACTAAGCATAGGTATTTTTTTCTGTAAAGAAAAGAATGCATGATATGACTCTTCCTTTAAAAAGATCAGACGATATTCACTCAGGAATTTGAAAACCTACATATATACCGATATACCCAACTTTACACTGAAAAGTCAGTGACATCACCGATTAAATGTTTGGACTTTTCGCTTAGCATTGTAGATCTCTAAGCAGTGTTTAAATAACAATTCTGAGAAAAAAAATGATTGGAAGTAAAAAAAGCCGAAGTAGTACTTTTTCCTCTGCACATATACTTGAATATTTCTAGCTCGAAATTAACCTCCTTAAAATGCAGATAATGTTTTACTAGTTTTTGAAAATTTTCAAAAAGTAGTGTCTAATGCTTATGCTGCACTTCATCAGTTGAATTCTCTTCTGACACAAATACTGAACAGATCAAAAAAACCACTAGAAAACAAATAATTTCTTACTTCATTTTGGTTTTTAGAGTAGCCTTAGGGTTATGTTCATTATTACATGATACACAATATATTTATATTCTGCTTTATATTTCTTATACTGTTTACTCTTCCACTTTCTAGAGTTTATAAGTGTGTTTATTTACAAAAACATTTTTTTAAAAAGTAATTTTTTTTAATCCTATTTATAATGCTTCAGAAGAGCACAAAATAAATGAGAAGCTGTCTGAGGCACCAGCTCTGTCTCACAATAATACACAAAGCAATCTGGAAAATTTCAGTGTACATCAAATATGTTTCATACTATTAAACATTTGAGTTTTCCCGAAAGGAAGGGAAATGGTCAGCTTACAACTTGGCTTTCACACTTATATTTTCTTTCTGAAACCAAATGAGATGCTGGATGGCAGAGGTCTTTCTTGAAGGACAGGGTTTTGCCATATATGTATTTATAAAAGTATCCACTCATAAGGAAGCCTCCTTATACTGGTTTCCTGTAGACATACCCAAACACTGATGATGCTGAATGCTTCACAGGACATGGCTTCATTTTGTTGGCTCAGACAGCTAGAAAACTGCAGAATCAACCCTGAACCTCTTTCTGACATAACTCTTTGAACAACACAGAAGACATGGAAAAAATATGAACTCAGAAAAGAGTAAGAAGAGGACCTTTAGATTTTTGACCAGTGGCATTCATTATTTTCCTTGAAATTTTGAGACTGCTGGTGATGAAGGAAGTGTAAAGGAAGACTATGAAGCAGAGCTGTGGACAGAGCCAAAGGAAATAAGAGATTTTTCATTTCCAGGCCTTCCTAGCATTAGGAAGTATCATATAACATGGATCATAACAAATTTCAGGCAGAAAATTCATTTTGATGTGGGTAAAATACCTTTCTTCTTTAAAAGAACAAATAAGAGCAGCAGTGGGCGTTGAGATAAAGCAGAGAATAAAGGTTTGCCTTGCCTTGCCTTGCCTTGCCTTGCCTTGCCTTGCCTTGCCTTGCCTTGCCTTGCCTTGCCTTGCCTTGCCTTGCCTTGCCTTGCCTTGCCTTGCCTTGCCTTGCCTTGCCAGCATTATCCCAGGGCTACTGCACAAGATACACAGCAGCAGTAGAGACAGACTTCAAACACTCTCAGAATATCAGTTGAACACTAGCCCCATCTTCCTTTAAATTCATCTGTAAATAGAGAAGTACAAAACATTCTGAGATTTCTAGCACAAAGAAACCCAAAGCTCTCCAGAAGTTGGACTTGATGATTGTTGTGATTCCAATTCAGGGTATTCTGTGATTCTTTAAAATGGACTTGCAGCTGAGATAGCAAACTGAGTGAGGAAAGAACAGAGACAACCCCAGGACTCTGAACATTTCTTCATTGATCATGCAATCTCTGAACAGGGGCAGTGCAAGGAAGTACAAAACCAGAACCAGGTTATGTATGTTTTTCCCTGCTGGCACCTATTCTGAGAGGTTTACAGTGGACAGCAAGAAACTGTAGCACATGTGTAGGCTGCTGGAAAAACAGGGGACCCCACAGCACATGGCAGATTTATTGTGGGGCCACACCTCATGTTCTTCCTCTGTTCTCCTCAAATCTGTCTGCCACATGGGTCCAGATTTTAGAACAGACACCATTGCATCTGAAAGACATTTCATTTCAGTTTGAAGGTAGCTTGTACAAAAGGTGTATTTTCCTAGGCTTCAGGGAGTACATCCATCTTAGGAAGCAATTGACTGACTGATTTTCAGGATAAATACCAGTGGAGTCTGCAGCATGTTCTGCACTCCTCCTGCTGCAGAACACAGTGCTAAAGATCAGGAGTAACATGGATGGACATGCAGCAATGCTAAGGAGAGGGAACTATGTATGTAATCCAAATCATATAGTTCCTATAAGGCTCCAGCTCTAAAAACAAATACTGAGGAGATTAAGAACACCCATCTTCTCGAACTCAGTTTATTTTAATCCTGCTGGAGTTAACATTTTTGTTCTACAGCTTACTACGTGTACCATTTCAAACTGCTCATCAAAACACTGTAATGGATTTCCTAACCCCAGTGAATTATCCAAAGGAGTCCTTTCTGCCAGCTGTCAGCTGCTTGCTTCTGTGCGGGCTCCTGCAAAGGCTAAGAAATGGACACCTAACATTACTGCAATCAAAGAAGAAGAAATCTCCCTTGATAACAATGTGCTGCCCTAGGGCACTTAACATATCTTAACCCAAAAAAGAACTTGGAAGAGTGCTAGAACAATTGGGATCTTTTCCTGTTAAAAAGGCTTCCTAAATCTCGGCATCATTTGAGGATGATATGCTGAGGCTTGCCTTCATAAGAGCAAATTTCCTCTCTCTGCATTACTCCTTTTCCAAAATGTGAGTTCTGTCCCAAGCTATTGGCAAGCATTTCCTAGGGTTGAGGCCTAGGTAAGTGACTTTTTCAGGGATATACAGTAAAGTAACACAGATCACTGTGAGTCTTTTAGCCCCTAGGTTAGACCTGTTCTACTTCAACATCACTGTCCTAAGAACCAAAGGATGTACAGAAAGATAAACCTAAGGGAAACAATTTTTTTTTACTAACACAAAGAATTTGGCATTTTAAATATGAATAAAACTTATTCTCACTTTATTCTCAGATCTGCAACAGTCTACCAATGAATATTTATTATGCTACCATTTTGCTGTATGACAACAGCTGGCAACACACCTCTTTTGAGAACTGCTGTATATTGCTTTGAGGCAAGAAGTTCTGCTTGAAGGCTTTCAGGGCTTTGTCTAAACAGAATTAAAGGGCAATTCTGCTACTAAAATTTCACAAGAATTAAAGCCAAAAATTCATTTCAGTAAACAAATAAATGATTCCAAGAAAGAGAAGAGATAAAAATTACCATGTTTTTTTATCTACTGCCTTACATTTGCACAGCAGCCTACAGGGACCTGCTTTGCAAGACATTACTTACTTTCTCTCCATCTTGACTCATTTTCTTCTGATGTGAATTTTTTCTCTGCCTGGGGAATGTTCAGCACTCTGTAAAACGCTCTGTAACATCTGCTGTGGTTCTTTATAATTACATTTCCTTGTGCAGATATTTTAGGTCTAATTCTTTAGGTTTGGACTGAAAGCTGGAGGTCAGTTCTTGCCATTTTTAATTATTTCCTTTCACAAAAGATAAAGCAAGACATGTCCCTCTGATTTTATCATTACTGACAAATCTTTCCTCAGCCCTTTCTTTGTTCTTAATATTTTGCACATTCTTAAATGAGCCTGAATTGTTTGTGCTGGCAGGCTTGCACAAACACACACACACACCCCCACACAGACACCTCACAGATAATATCTCTCTTTTTGAATCTTAGCTTCAGACATTTTAAGCCACACTTCACAGACTTTACTTTTAATATTTAATTTTTCTGGAAATCATTAATGTACTAAACCAAGAATTTTTACTGGTTAAAGTAATAAGTGTTTTAAGTTTCCACTGTAAAAGAGTCTAGACAAAAGTCCTAGGTGATAAATCACACAGAGGAAGGTCTCTGTTTTGTTTTAAATTACCATTGTATATGTTTCTCATGCTTCATCAAGTACATTTTTTTCACTCGTTATGAAATATGTCCCCAAAAGTACACATTTAGAATTATTTAGCTATGATTTTACAATACATCTTAATTCAGTGGAAAGTGCTCAGCTGGGAAATATTCTTACATAATGCATGCAATAGAGACCCTTTGAACAGAATGGACTATAATTGAACAGTAGTGGTAATTCTGCTTGGAGATGAGGTCAGATGATCCAGCCATGCTGAAACAGCCAAAATCACATTTGTACCACCAAGCACCTGCCTGGGAGCTGCTGTGGCTGGTATGTCCACAGACAGTTTATAGAGACTGAAAACTGAAATAGGGGAAGATGGAGATGGAAAAGGGACAAAAGATTTGGGAATTCCACAACACATATGAGCACCAGCACAAATCCAGAGATACGGACATGGGCATATGAAAGCAAGGCAGGATGTTACACACAAGCACTTGAACATATGGTCAAAGAGAAATGGCAGCCTGTGTTTACATGTCTTTGATGTGATCAGATAATAATTAGGATGAGTTCCAGCTCAGAATTCAAGCCCTTGATACTATTTATATTTAGTACAAATACACATGGTTCATAGTTACATATTTCGTGTACATTTTTGTTCTCAAACACTGTACTAGTCCCCATACAACTGAAAGGTCAGAAATCAAGCAACAGGTTCCTGTTTTAAAAGAGCAGGTCATTTTCAGGTGCTTTGATGGGTTTAAGAAGGCATTGAGCTGCACAGGCTATTCAGTTGGCACCATAGAAGAGCTCCTTAATGATCAGGTGTGCCCAGCCCTCAAAGGTTACCATCACCAAGGTGTTTAACCATCCCCCAAAGAAGAAGCAGGGGCTGCAGGCAGATGTGATTTGATGAGTGAACAACTGGTTTTGACAGGGCTAACCACTGAAGGAGCAGCACAAGCACTATGTAAACATGCTGGGATTTACCCACCACCAGATAAGAGCTTCAGTGTGCAAACTGTAACATTCATAAAAGATGGAAAGAAAAAGGATATGGCAAAGGACATTGTTGGGCAGATTAAATTAAATTAAATTAAATTAAATTAAATTATTAAATTAAATTAAATTAAATTAAATTATCTAGAGGCAAATTATGAAGTTGACTGCCTGTGATGCCTATCTACTACCTGACATCGCTGAAGTGTCAAGTTCACAGCCAACACTACATTTGATATCTAGGCTCTTGAAATGCATTTGAGGGAGAGAAGAAATATCCAAAAATTGCCCAAAACTCACCTTCATGAATTCAATTTAACCATCCAGACTTTGAGGGAAATTGATGACTATTCTCCCAGTGTTACTGATGACATGATTAGTGATCCAAGGGCAAGTATCACAGTGTATGCATATTATGGAGACAGAGACAAATATAAGGGCAAGAGAAGAAAGGCATCAGTATATATGGTATACATAGGACCATTAATTTTCAGTGATCTTTCAAAAAATCCCAGTTGTTTCAACAGTAAGTATCTCGGAGATTTTCTCCCCTTTTCTGTGGAAGCAGCCATTTGAAAACTTTATTGCAGCCTGACTAATTTCTCTTGGATTAGTTAAACACTTTATTGCACACTTGACTTTCCACAGTCAGCTTGCCAGGTGATACTAATTTTTTTTAAAAAAAATCATTTGCAAATAACCAAGATTAAAAATATTTTGCATTTCAAACATTGCAAAGAAAGGGAAAATAGAAACAGTGTTGGATCTTCCACTAATTTTATGCAGCTACAAAATTAATTAATCACCAAGGAATTATAAAGGAACCCAGTCAAGGTTAAGAAGAAATACAAAGCTCAGTTTAACAGTTCATGTATGACTGGTGTGTTGTTAATCCTATACAGTAACTATAGGCTTTCAAAAAAATGTGACTTTCCTTGGAATTTTAAAATACAGTTTAAATACCTTTTAAAATAAATTTTTTCTTTGCAAACCGTTATCATTTAGGAATGGTACTCCCCAATTTAGTTCTTCCACTGCAATTTTCCAAACAGTACTACTACTCTCTCTCTCCCCCTTCCCCCTCTTCAATTTCCCACTCTGGACACAGGTGGCCAGAGAGGAGAATTGGAGGCACAAAAGGTGAACATCAGGAGATGAGATAAGAACAATTCACTGGAAACAGCAACGAGATAAGACAATGCATAGTAACAGCAATAATACTAATAACAAATGTATACAAAAAGAGAGATATACTCACATACAAAAATGCTCACCACAGATTCTAGGACAATGAACAGGAAATGGAACCAGGGCACATCTCTGAAATACAGATGTTTTTCAATTTCCCTAGTGTGAGGCAAGGAGAAGAGCTATAGACTTTATTAAACTGAACTCTATGTCACCTTTCCCATTGCCTGAGAAGCACCAGCAAGTTCATGAAGAAGTCACATGGAAGGCAGGAAGAATTATAAATTGACTTATGTCTAATACACTGGGAACTTGACTAGGCCTTTGCAGAATCCATTCAATACCTTTGCACAAAAAGAGAAACGAACTTTTGGAGAGGACTATTTTCCTGGTATCTTCTATTTTCTATTTATTCTGCAATTTGGAAGGCAACCTGAACAAGAAGTAAATAAAAACTACATGAGGACTTCAAAAATTTTACCTTAAAATGTGGTCAGTGTTAATCTTGTATCTTGTATCACACAATCTTGTATAAAAGATTGCTTTCTGAAAATGCAATTTGCTCAATAAAAAAGAGAAAATACGTGTAAGCACTGAGTATTCTCATTGCTAATTATCACTAACATAACACTTAGACATGTCTTATATAAAATCCATGTGAAAAACAGAGCTGCAAAAAGCTCTCTTGTCTTCAAAACTGAATTTACAGTCATCTTTAAAGGTACCAAGGCTTAACAACCATATGTGTTGTTTTGCACCTTCTACTGCATTTTATCTTTGTGCCTTTTATGTGCTATTTTATGCCCACAGTGAACACTTTCTTACTTTAGTACTGGTTTTCTAAAAATGTGGCTGGTTCTCTCCAGTGACCCAGTTTGGGCCCTCTTTTTTCCCACCCAAGCACTTGCAAAGCTTACTAAGCAGCAGCTCCCATGTGCTGCTGTGATGGCAGCAGACCTGAGGGACACTTCTGTTCACTGCTCACTTATATGGGGTGCTGGCTGGCTTCTGCACAGAGACAGGGATAATTTCTCAAATCGTGGCACCTGGCCATACTAGACCCCTGTTTTAATCTTCAGACTGACTGAGGTTACTAGTATGATCTAGAGACACTATAAATAGCCTAAGTACAGAGCCACATGTACTGCTATTAAACTTTTGAAGACAGAACTGACCTTTTACTCCCACAGCATTTAACTCTTAATTAGCTTTGTGCCTATTTTTAAAACTTATCTTTACTCTCCTGAAGGCATCTGGCAAAGGTTTTGAGGCTTCAAACTATTTTTTGAAGGACATATAATCATTTCAAAGAGATCGTGCTTTATAGTGCCACGACTTCTACTTAATGCATCGGAAGTGTAAAATGAAGATCATGTTTTATTTCTGTACTTGGTCATTTGATGTGAGATTTAATAATGTAGAAAACAACTAATTAAATGCTTTACAATTGCTAAGCTGTAAAGGAAACCGTAACAAAAAAACTATATGGGACATTAAGTATCAATTCATTTTGTGTTTTCTACAAAGGATCTGCTTAAAGATCCTAAATTCTTCTGAGACTGCTACCCACTACTGCATCCTTTCCTTTCAAATTTCACCCCATGTTGATCGTTGCCTGTTGAGGTCAGCTGCTGTCCTCTGTCCTGTGATACAACGTCACCAGCTCCTGTTTCCTAGGGTTGTGAGAATTGTAGCTTCTTTCTGACAGTCATCCTTGAACAAACTGCCAGGCTACCTGTTAGAGGGAGCAGAAAGTGAGCTGACTTAGCACTGCCCAGATCCTCCTGAGTTGCACAACGATTTCTAGTTTGAGGAAACTGTTAATGAAAAACAAGGCAATCACAAATAATTCAGAATTTTCAATAACTTAGCTAATTTTAATTAGAGTTACCTTTTGCTTCATTTTGGGATTCAGTAAGATACCGTGCATTCTTGAAAAATTAAGAAGTTTCTTTCTCTTGCTCTTTCTGTAAAATATGGATTTTTTTTTTTTCTTATGAGGACACCGGGACAAAGGAGAGACTACCTGAAGATTCAGGAACAGAAACTGAAACTATTGCAGAGCACTATGGCAAAACTACAGTTCCTGCACTTCTGTGCCTACATATGGGCAGGTACATGGCATTAAACATAGTTCAGATAAGAAAAGATTAAGCTTATTAGATATTCATTAAGGCCATCTTCTTAGACAATCTATGCCATGGACTAATACTCCTAGAGGCAAACTCAAATTGCTTCCAGCACAGAAGAAACCACCACTCTTGGGTGAGCACAAATTGGGACAATGTTTCTGCCTCAAGGACTTGGCAATATGAAGACTGATCCTCTTTTTGGAGCTGTGGATGTTATGTCTCAACTCCTGCCAGGCTTCTGTACAGCTCCTACAAAAAGATCCCTTCTTACATAAAGAACAGCTAAAGTTAACATTGGTATTTGATGCACACACTGTCTGATTCATTGTAATGTCAGGCAAGAATCAGACAAAACAGAAGTTGAGAAATGAGGTTAAGTCACAGAGAATCTAAGAGATTAAAGACAAAGATAGTAACAAGAGTGCTCTTCAAAATAATTCAATTTATCTTCCTATTATATAATTTTCTTTAGGGTTTTCTGCCTAAGTTATATATTCAGGGTGAGTAGGCTTCTAGAGATAGGAAAAGAGTTCATGCTGAAATAAACTTTTCTTAGAGCACTACATTATACTATTATTCTGGTTTTCAGTGCTTTGTATGCAACAGGGTTTCCAAAGAGTGTTTCAAATAACTTTATATTAATGGATAATATATAGATAAATAAATAAATATTTTTTTATCACTAGGCTTAGGCTGCCAAATATCCCAATGTGTATCCCCTGTTCCTCAGCTCCATCTGCTAATTGGCATCTGCTCACACACCAGAGTTTTAGAACACTGCAAATCCAAATTTCAGCCTGCCAATAGAGAATTAACAACACTGCACCCTTCTAATACAGTCTGCTATTTTATATTTATTCAAGGTATTTTCAAACAATATGCTTTATGCCATCAGCCTCATGTATTTTCTCAAAGATAGCATAAAACAGGCATGGAGAAAGCACAAATGCTCAGCGTATCCTCTGGCTAATCTGACTAAATATAAATACAAAATAAACATGATCTATATGAAATTGGTGATGCTTGCTGATATGTTTCTTCCAAAAACATGGTTTGTACTATCAGGGAAACCATTTATTTAGTCTTCAACCACTTTTACATCCAAGTTGTGATCTCCAAAACCCGTCCATTAATAACCTGTAACCAACTCTCTACTCCCACTTTCATCAGTTAATCTTCCCTTACTGCTGAAGAAAACTGAAGCTAGAAAGGGTATGGCACATTTTTCTATAGCTTATAGATAAGGAAGAACGGCTCTGGCATGGACTCTCGGAGGCTATTCCTTAAAATGCAAACATATAGGTTTATATGGTTTTGCACCATTTCCTTAAAACTGTTTCCAAGGTCTTTTTAATTCATCAGAGGCCACTGAAGGAGAAAATTCTTCTCAGGTTTAAAGTCTACATCATCTATTTTTGTACACAGACAATTATATTTTCATAACTTAAACTCTGAAACTAAGAGCAGACTATGGTTTGCTGAAGGCTGTATTTCAGCTTTATGTATTAATATCAAACTATTTCCTATATGCTGTCATCAGTAAGGTGACAGCTGACTCTAAATCCTACTATTTTCTGGTTTACCCATTCCCTGGCTGGTGCTCTGTAAGGTTTTTCCCATGGTGGGCTCTCCATATCTTCCAAGCAGAGATCCATCCCTCATCTTAAATCAGTCCCTCTGGTCTGAGAAATGAGTTACAGGATGACCTTTTAAGACTATTCGGTTAGTTCACAATGAAGAACTCAACTGTTTTTATAAAGCTTTAACACAAACTAAGCCTTTGAAGAAAAGGCTCTGTATTTAGCCACATTTCGGTATGATGGCATCATGCTCTTGGTTGCTCAGAGAAGTCTGCAACATACTAGGACAAATCAAGTCCTTACACAACCATAATTTCACCAGCAAAAATTATTTAATATTTTTTGTCAGGTCTTTTGTTATGACAGTCCGCTACATATTATTTCTCCTATGTGTTATTTTTTCCCTTAATTTTTTCTTGGTACATTCTTTTTTACATTAAATATTATTTATATTAAAACATATCTTAAAAATTCTACTATGCCCTTCCTGCTACTCAGTAATATAACTAGGATGAGATTTGAGAATTTTTTAATTCCTCTATGTCATAATTATCACAGAGAATCAGAGAAGAGATTGTCTATATCTTGAGTTACAGTGGCTGCAGCTACAGGTTATCTATAAAAAAGGAAATTGTCCATTTTATAAAATCCTCTGGTCAGCTTTTTTCCAGAAGCTTCCTAAAATCTTGCTGTGATCTTTTCATGGTGAGAAAACACCATATATTATATTAGTTTGAAAAATTAACAGAAGAAAAATGGTTACACAGGTAAGTCAAGTTTCTCCAAAGTTTAACTTGGCAGTGGTCCTCTGAAACTGCAGAATGCCCATAATCCATCAGTAGTGTTGCAAAGGGCCCCAGGAGTCATCTTCAGAATGTTGCCTCTTTGAAGGCTGCAAAATATTTTAAGAACGGAAAATGTTAGTATTCTTTATTCTGCTATTTTTTTATATTATTTTATTTTAGAGCATGTTTTACTCTTCCCAAATATGTAGCAATGTTAGAAGACTTATACTTCTCCTCCAAGAGAAGTGTGTGAGAACAGAGGCATTCACACAGTAGCACTTTTATATTTCCTATTGGTAATGGAAAGATGCAAAAATAAGTAATGATGATGTATCTACATGGGCATGGCTCAGTTAGAGAGATGAATTCTAAGTTTATTAGTTGCCAGGAAAAACAACCTGCTTCCACATGTATGGTTCTCTTTGTTTGCATTTTGTCTCATTGACAGTAAGTAAAACTTTAAAAAGTAAGAAGTAAGTAAGTAAAAAAACCCCAAACATAAGGGTACTATTTGCCATGGCTATTAGAGCTATTTCATAAAGTTATATTTAACTCATTTTTCAGGCTTTGCCACCTGGGGCTTATATTCTGCTTGCTGAGCTGCTTTCTGTGCTGGATAGAATGCCCTGACAGCAAGATGAAAGAGCATAAGCCCTAGTGCATTTGAAAATCAGCTCATGTAGCAGAGTATGCTTTCAACTCCATTGAACAGCTTTCTCAACAGCTGGTCAGAAGACTGACTACTGGGCAGGCCTTCCTGCTTTTCAAGCATGGAACAACAATTCTAATGCACTCTAAGAGCAAAGAAGACCTATATCCTTATGGGTCAGGAAATCAGGAAAATCATCACCAGCTGGTCAGGTGAGAGACACTTCGAGATCACATTGGGAATGCTGTGTCCAGTTCCGGCCTCCCCAGTACAAGAGGAAGATGGACATAGTGAAGCAAGTGTCCAGTGTAGGACCACTCAGATGGTTGCAGAACCATTGCATTTCTCATGTAAGGAAAAGCTGAGAGAGCTGAAGCATCTCAGACGGGAAAAGAGAAGGCTCCAGAGTATCTTTTCAAAGCACATTGAATCTGGAGCACAAGTCTTATGAGGAGCAGCTGAGGGAGCTGGGATTGTTTAGGAGAACAGGAAGCTCAGGGATGGCACTATCACGCTGTACAATTCCCTGAAGGAAAGCTGTAGCCAGGTGGGGATTGATCTCATCACCCAGGTAACAAGTGACAGGGCAAGGGGAAATGGCCTCAAGTTGCACCAGAGGAGTTTTATATTAGATATTAGGAAAAAATTCTTTGCCAGAAGGGTTGTCAAACCCTGGAACAGGCTGTCCAGGGAAGTGGTTGTGTCACCATCCCTGAAAGTATTTAAAAGGTGTGTTGATAGGGTACTTGTGGTGAATGTTTTAAAATTAGTTTGCATTTTCTTTTTTATAATATACTTTATAAGCCTGCGTAGTAGATATTTGAGAGTTAGTTTGTGTTTTACTGTATACCATCATATTCTTAACCCTAAGGAATGCGGGGTTCCTGGAAGACATTCCTCTGCCGAGAAACAGAAAATCACCCATCTTCAAAAGAAAGGAGAGTACCATCCATGGGAAATGGAGCTGAGCGCTGCCATCAGCGATCGTCGGCCAAGCACTCAGCACCCCATAGCCATCATCCCAATCTCATCAAGGACATACATCTCAATACCTGGTTCCAGTAAACCCAGATAATAAGCTTATGTCTCCCAGGAAAGACTATTCACCGAACTTGCAACCAGAAAAGAAACCAGACGAATATGAGTCAAGGACCATATACACAAAGAAGCAATGAAGTAATCGGTTGCACAAGCCACAAACTATGTAACAGGCCCTGCACACTCTGAATTTGTGAACCAGAGGGGAATTCTGTGCCATAGGGGGCAGGATCTGTGGTTCACCCAGTCCCAATTCCCAGGATCGGAACTGTATTTTGGTTTTGGTTTTATCTATTTTGTAAATTCTTTTTTTTTTTTTTAATAAATTTGTCATTAATATTTTAATTCACGCATTCAGCTTATCATTTATAACAGTACTGATGGACACGGTTTAATGGTGAACTTAATGATCTTAGAGGACCTCTCAAGGACCTTTCCAACTTAAACTATTCTATAGTTCTGTGGGAGGGAGGGAATGAAGCAGTTTATTATACCCCTTTGACAGGAGAATCATGGTCCAGAATGAACTACCACACAAGCAACATTGCCTCCCAGTTACAAGCAGATAACCAACATCTAACCAATATCAATATATACACATACAAACAATATCAATAGTTTGTGAGTTATTCAGGCCTCTTCACAGAAAATGCAGAAGCATCTCTGGAGCCCTTCCCTGCTCCTCACCATCTCTCCCACACACCCTGCCATGGTGCCACACTGCTTCTGAGAATGTCACTTGTCCACTTGTTCTAAAGCTTTTCAGGCCCATACACTCCATCTCCTAGCCCCCCTGGGCACAAAGGACATGTGGGAGGGAAAGGAGAGCAGAGGGGACTCCCCATTTCTCTTTCAACTGAATGATTTGGCCCAATAATTTGCCTTACTTGAGTTTGCATCATCAGGTTGTTCTGAAAAATAAAGACAATACAGCAGCCAATCAAAATATCCACTCTCTTTACAGAGATTTATTGGGAAATCACATTAAATTTCCTTTATCTCGATCTTACATCAACACTTCTGTCCAGCCAATAACTGAATGAAAACAACACAGAGTTTCAATCCCCCCAACTCCTCCTGCCTTCAAAATTGCTGAGAGATCATAGCAATAGATTTCTCCTTCCCTCTCTTGGCTTCTACCAGCAAAAGCTTCACTCTGTTTTACTGACTATATTTTAAATATGCTAGGGGAAAAAAATACAAACCAAACAACAGAAGACCCAAACCAACACAACACCAACTCTGCTAGGTATGGACTTTTAGAAGTATAGGTTGAGAAATAATATGGGATTTTTTCCTCATGCTGGCAGACTGTCATGTACAGTCCCCAATGGATCAGTAGTGGGTATCACACTGTTCAACATCTTTGTTGTCTTCATGAATGACTCAGATGATGGGATTGAAATCACCCTCACTAGGTATGATGATGATGTTAAACTGTGTGTTGAAGTGGACATATCAGAAGGGAGAGCCATCTTACAGAGAGATCTGTTCAAGCTGAAAGTAATACAGGGGGCTAGCAAGAACAGAACTGCATGAAAAAAACAGAGCAAAGTCTTGCAGCTGGGTCAGAGTAACCAAAGAGCTCAGTGCTGACCAGGATCCATGTGGATGAGGAGCCACAGTGACCATGCTGCTGGGGTCCTGGTGCACAACAAGCTGAACATGAGTCAGCTGAGTAATGGTAACAAAGGCAAATCAGATCCTGGGCTGCATCTACAGGGGCATTAATAGCAGAGATGCAGACATGATCATCCTAATCTTAGTGCTTGTCATGCTGCATCTGGAGTGCTGTGCTCAGTTCTGGCCTACACAATTCAAGAAAGATATGGACAGACTGGATATAGTTCAAAAGCAGGGCCATGATGATGAACAAAGGGCAGGAGAACCTGGCCTGTGAAGAAAGATTGAAGGATTCAGGTCTCCTCTTCTTGGAGAACAGGAAACTCAGTGGGAACCTCATCAGAGTCTTTCAGTATTTAAAGGGTGTTAGAAAGAGAGCATAAGCTTTCTCATTACAAAGAAAGAGAGAAGAAAAGGTGCAATGGTTTAATTTCAACTTAAGAAGTAATTTTTTTGCACCGAGAACAATCCTTAACTTCAGGGAACAACATCCTGAGACGTAGTGTAGTCCTGTTCACTACAGGCTTTCAAGATGCAATTGGACAGGGTGCTGTGTAACCTTGTCTAGACCTCCTTACCCATGACAGGGTGGATCAGGTGATCTTTTGAGGGTTATATTATGATTCAAGGACAGAAATAATGATCACACTAAATCTGTTTTCAATTCATTTTGTGAATGAGCCCACAGATGCAACATGACATTTAGGATAAATTCCAAGGCTTTAGACTACACCATATACTTACAGTTGAAATGATGAAATAACAGATACTCCTGATGACTGAAATAATGTACAGATCTGAATTTTGTAAAAATCAGCATAAATACAAGATTGACAAAAATAAATTGGGAGGGCAAAAGGTATTACTGGAAAGTAAGAATATTAATTCTATTTCAATGAAATTTAGCAAGAAAAAGAATAATCTAACAGCAGAGTCTTGACATTTGGGGCTGGACATCAGAAACCTACAATCTCAAAATGAAAGCCTGTGGCCAAGGCATCCTTTGGGATAGTAAATACATAAACCTCCTGTAACAAAGAGGAGAAACGAGAAAGACGGATCATTGAAGTTCTCAGCTCCATACTGCATCTTTAAAATGGCCAGTATTTAGAGTGAATGCTGTGGTCTGTCTTTGGTCACTATCAAGTTAAGCGCATAATCACCAGCGGTCATGATGCACTCCTTCAGGATTAGCATAGAAAGATTTAGCATTGGCCAGTAAGTTTGCAGCATGGCTGACAAACAATTTAAAAAGCTGCTGCAAATCAAGGGCCAGAAACACCTCAAAAAAAAGTACATGGCAGGGGTTTGGGATCCTTTCTGGCCCCACAGAAAGAGACATTAAGAGACTATGGTGAATGGGAATTGGTAGAACAAAAAGTTGAAAATAATCCAAGAAAAAGAAATTTAAAAATCCAGATCGCAAATTCTGCTGTTAGGCACCTATATCCATCTCTTATGTTTTACTGACATATTCAAAATTGAAGCTCCATTCCTAGCAGAAATCTTCAATTGTATGGTTTCTGCAAAATTATGGCAAATCTATATTTATTTCACTTCAAGAAAAAAGTTAAGTTTAGATATCAAAAGCACCTTTAAATCTGCCATCTAATCAGATGTTTGCCATTCTTTCCCCATGTTGGTGACATCATCTTTTAAAGTTAAATGGATTAAAAGGCATTGGAGATAAATACAGAATTATCAATCAAATGAGATTGCCACCACCTTTTCCTTCTGTCACCTACAATGCTTCAGATACCTTAAAATGCTTCAACTGAAGAAAAAAAACCCAACTCAAATCACAACCACTTTTATAGTAGTTAGCTTTTCAGGGATAACATAAGACACAAATAAATACATCTTTAACCTATGTTGTTAGTGATAGAAAATGGAACAGAGAGAACTCCTGAAGAAAAACACACTAAACAGAAAATGCATTTACAAATGAAATGTCTTCAGAAGGAAATCTTCACACATTTTACGCATGATAGAAAATATTTTCTTGAAAAATAATGCTGTGAAGATTAACAAGGCACCAGTCAGGCATACTATTATTACAGAAATTGAAAAACAGCTTTCATACAGTCTATGCACAAGTAGCTGAATAAAGAATATTGTTATTTTAGGAGGCAGCTGTTAAGAAAAAAGGAGGCAGTAGGAACCAACAACTAGACACTAAAAAAAGAAATAGCCTAATGTCAAAGTACTCACAGCTGCATCTTATATTTTCATATAAAATGAAAACACTGACAAAAAAGCATGGGGAAGGAAGATTACATAAGCTAATATATTAAAAAATAAACAAAAAACAAATAAACAGGTAGTAATTTAGAGAGGAAAGAAGTGAGCCAAAATGATATCTTCTTAACTCCCAATTATTAAGCAGGCACAATTGTACACCACTGTGGACAGTATGGTGAACAGAAATGTGAAATGTATGTTGAGGTGATTCAGACATCAGTGACTTCAGAGAAACTCTGAAGAATGTTTCTCAGGAACTAAATATAATCTTTTAAAACTCTTCTGTCAACTTTTTTTTATAGTTGTGATGTCTCCAATCAATATATAAATGCATGCAATAAAATGTGGATAACTGATAGAAACAGTGAAAGGTAAAAAAACATAGCCCAGTGCAGGAGCTGAGCATCACTACACAAGGCAGACATAGCCTCTGGGCTGAAAACTTTTGATTAGAGGGCTTAAAGTACAGACTTTCTTCACAGGAAGGCTGAAATCATCCTCTTTTTATTAGACTTCCTTTTCTACTTGTTTTTAATTTATTATGTTTGTTAAACTCATTCCTTTTGAGGACAATGTTATTCTTCTAAATAGAAATGAGTTCAAGATAAAATAATCACAATTTTGTCAATGATAGGAAAGAATTGGTATAATCTTCTAACTTACTACCTTTTTCAAGTAAAAAATGTGTCCTCAGTATTATCAACTGCAAGCTGCAAATGTAGATGTAACAAAATCGTCACAAGATTCAACCATTCTGGTACACCTTTCTTACTGACAGAATCTTGTTTTTAGGTAAGAAGATGCAGGCATGCTGCAAGATACACAGCTGAGTGTAAAGTAAGCTGCAGCAGAAACAAGCTTAGCAAAAGCTCCAGCAGCTCCTGGTGGCCTGGGGAGGGATAACTACCAGCAGCTGACAACAAATCTTTTGCTTGGTATTTCATCTGTGGTAATACCAAAAGCCCAGATAGCAAATACAATCTGAAATTGGGTCAACAAATTTTGAGGTACAGAATGGAGAGCACAAGCACTCTTGAACTGAGGCTTTCACACCAGATCCTGCATATAACTGCACCCACATCCAGATGATACTCTCATCACATTTGGTGCTGCAGTGAAGCAATCTAAAATTGTGATTTTAAAATTGTGAATTATCTTCTAGTAATTTTAAAATGCATTAAAAATATCTCAGACTGCTGTAGGAGAGGCTTGGAGTCTTTTGTTGCTGTGGTAGTATCTATTGTGTGCTACGTCAGATGGGACTCCTAGAGGTAAAGACTGAAGTTTTTTAATAGTCTAATGAGTTTCCAAAGAATATGCCTATTTTCACTGAAATTAGTTCAAACAAGCAGAGACAAAAATTTATAGGTAGAAACAAAACAAAACAAAACAAACAAAAAAACCAAAAAAACCAAAAAAAAAAAACCCCAAAAAAAACCAAAAACCAAACAAACAAACAAAAAAACAAACCACCCAACGAACAAACCAAACAAAACAGCATTGAAAAAATGCTTTCCACAGGCGTAAGAAGAAGAGGTGGTGGTGCTGCACAATGTGTACCAAACGCTTTTTCAAGAAGATGGGAGGTAATGTGTTTGAAAAACAGGTTCAGAAAGCCATTGACTTTCATGTGACTATCTTGGAAGCACACCCTTGCGTACAAAATTTGTCCAGAAATTGCAGAGAAAGGCTGATTTACTGAGAACTTCAGCAAGTAAGGCAGGGTAGCTGAATAGGGGATTTTTCCCTCAAAGTATTTCACAGTCCAAGACAGGTTGTTTCTTGGGCTATCCATTACAGAACCAAACTTCATGTCTGAGTGATTCCTCCCAGAATCGGGTAGTTTTCAATCTTTCTCAATTACAGAAAATCAGTTTTAACAATAGAAAGCTATAAAGAATTCAAGATGCATTTGAACTTGAAACTGGTATCTCAAATTCAGGCAACACCACCTTGTGAAACCATTTTTCAAATAGGTGATTCAAATCAGCCTGGTGTACTTCAGCTTTCACAGTCCACCAAAGGAGGACTCTCTGATCAGTGTAAAAAAAATCTGGATTGGTCTAAATTGCAGTTTATTTATTTTTAATGTTGATTTTTACAGTTTCTGTTTTCCAAGAAAAATATTTCTTTTCAACCCCATAAACCCTGTTCATACAGCCACCACTTGTGGGAGGTCTCATCTTGGCCAAGTATGTGCTGTGTAGCTGACATTCATACAGCAGTAAATCTCACCAGGACCTTAGGAGGGAGATCTTTGCATCGTTTACAGCCTGTGAACTTTCTGTATCTAGACTAAAGAAAGGCAAAACCACAGGCTCAGCCTCCAGAAAGAAGCTGGGAATGTTTTTGCTCAAACTGTCTAGCACTCCAGTAGGCAAAGAGGACTTTTAGTGAGTCATAGTGATGCGAGCTGTAACTGAACAAGAAATCTGAAAGCCATCGTTACTAATAACAAAGAGCAAATACTATCAAATGAAGTTTTCCATAGTGACTAGCCTAGTCACAAAATACCCACAATATTTCAAGTTAAAATACAACTCAGCAACAGCATACACCTTTATATTGTAGTCTACAAAGTCATAAATAGATACAGAAATGCACACAGAAGGTGCAAAGGGTTCTGATCAGCTCATTAGAAACACCAAACCACTTCTGAAAAGTCAAAAACCTCCTTTCTTCTAAAGCTGGAGTATCTTTCCTTTAAATATATTTCCTGACAGAACCAATGGGAAGAAGGCAAAATAAACACACGCAAATAAACCAAAATTTACAGAATTTCTTAATATTGCCATTCTAAAAAAAGGTGAACCAAAACCTGGTGCCTCAAGCACCCTATGCTAGAACTCAGCAGTATTAACTCCCAGTGTCATGTAATTACTGCTTGTTACTCTGGTCCTCTCATGCGAAAAATCTCATGTTCTGGTGAAATGTTTGGGGGTCTATTTTCTAGTGTTGTTCATAACCTTACAGGTTTATTTTTATTTTAATTTGAAAACTTCACTGTGGATCTTCTTCAGCCCCGTTTACTACAGACTTGCTTATGTGATCTGTGCTTTTGAGAGAACTAATGAAATCAGACTTTCAGCTGAATATAAGGACTATCAGTGTTCAACTTTCCCACTTCTTTTCCTCAGGTTTGTCTTTCATACTTCTAAAGTTTACTCTTTTTATTTGATTTTCTGTGTTTGCACCCACTATTTGGGTTGTGGATAATCTTTCTTCTCAAACATTTTTGGCATTTCCTGCTGGTAGATCTACGTAAAGAATCATCATTTAATTTTTAATACAGTGGTCCAAGATAAACACGCTAACTCATCAAGTTCTCAGCCTAGCATTCTGATTTACCTACAAGGTGCTTAGTGCTTTATGTTCCGGATTTAATACTCTCTCTGTTACAAATCTATGCTGTATTGTGTTCTGGAATTAGCTGTCAGTGCGACAGGATTGTAATTGTGTCTAACCCCACAGTCAAGGCAAATTGCAAAGCAATTTCAAGTATTGCACCCTAAGCCTCGACCTCTCATCACTGCTGTTCTTGTCATTGTTTTCCTTTCCCCTTCATTGGTAAGCCTGTTGGTATTGCAATTTGAGATTTGTATGGCCCTCTAAGGCTCTCCATCCATACCCCTACTCTCAAGAATTCTAAATGCACAAACAAATGTGTAAACAAAACCAGAGCCATCATCAAACCAAAAAAAAAAGCTAAGTCTAATCCTAACTCTGTCTTTGACTTTTTCTGGACTCTATGTTAAGCCCTCACATTTGTTTCTGTTCCCTGGTCTATAAAGGTCTAAAACATGACCTAAAGTCCTCTTAGAATTGAGAAAATTAACATTTTTAAAATTTATTTCTCCCTTTTTTTATTTTTCACAAACTGTATGCAACCAAATCTATTCATTATTCAGAATGATTCACAATTTCCTTCAGTGACTAATTCTTAACCAACCCATACATCTCAAATACTGAAAGAATAGTGCTGGAATCAAATATGCTGTCTGAAACCCTTTCCAGGTTGGTTAGCTCTGTAAGACAATGAATAAGAAATATAAAAGAATCTCAGATTTTATAGAACTTTTTGGTGGAGAGCAAGGTTAGAATGGTGAGTTTTTTGTGGCATGACTAAATAATTAGTATATTATGACAATTCACTGCAGAGGTGGTCCTCCTTTGCCAGATAGCCTCTACCCTGAAGTAAGGCAAAGATTTTTTTTTTTTGTGAAATTTCCATCTGAAAATTATGACACTTAATCTTAAAATGAAATAACTGAAAGTAAAAAGTACACAGATTCCAAGCAGTATTTTTAAGAAGAACACACCTGCAGGAGCAAACCAACAGATTTATTCAGCATAACATTTTTCCCCTAGCTATCAATGAATTAACAAAGCCCAGATGCTGCAGTCCTGTCTTGTTCGAGACCAAGGAGACACCACTCCACCAGCCATTAGCAGCCCAACAGGTCTCTGAAAGTATGCTGCTTTCTATGATGATGCTAAGATGGAATCTCTACAAGTCCCATGGAGGACAAAGTCAGAATTCACAATGACCTTGGTAGACTGAAAAAATGGTCTTAAAAAAAAAAAAAAATAAAAAGGGGATGCAGTTCAGTTAATTTATTGTAGTACTCTGTACTTTGGGAGGAATAACCATTTTCACAAACAGAAAAAAACAGATGGCAAAGGACTGACAAGGTCTTCAAGACTGATTCCAGGAAGTACAACAGACTACTAATTGCAGGTGAATGAGCAGTGAGATACTGTTGCGGTGTATTTAATTAATAATAGTGCAGTCTAAATTACTCCCTGCCATACTGACCCTTTTGGTTTTTCCCTGGTGGTGGGTGTGCCAACCATTCTGTGTCCTGTCCAGAAACCTGAA
>VXBN01002719.1:0-41030 GCA_013397395.1 Sinosuthora webbiana | reverse complement strand
GCCTGAGGTTCAGACCCTCCAAACCCAAGGATACAAACTTTCTATTTGGACCGGTGATTCCAGACACCACCATAAGATACTATTGGAAAAACCAATGTTTTTTCTAAAAGTCAAATATTAGACAAACATTTAAATGGCAAAAACATTATCACATACCATAATATTTTTCATTCTACTCAGCACTACTAAAATTAGAGTCAAAGATTAATGCCCAGTTTTATATACTGCACTTCAAAAAAATCATGTGTATCAAACTGGAGGCAATCCAGAGTAGAAGGAAAAGGAATGATGAGGCATCTGCAAAACACAAGCAAAAAAATAAGACTGAAATAATTTAGTTTGTTTAGTCTAAAGTTGAAAAGATTATATGAGCAGGTGCAGAGGGGTGGAGAAGGACAAGGCTTGAGAGGAAATGATAACAGTCTTTAAGTATTTAAGACACTCCTTAATAGGAAAGAAAAAAATCATATACTCTTGTCTTTGGTGGCAACAACAGAAAAAAAAAAAAAAAAAAAAAAAAAAAAAAAAAAAAAAGCTTGTGGTGTAATAAAAGAAACTGAAAAACTTCATGAAAAAGAATTTATAAAGTTTAAGATAGGAAAGTACTATGATCGATATAAAAAGAATAGGATTTCTAACTGAACAGCTAAAGCTTTTAAAAGAACAAATTAAACAAATACCTGTCTAGAGTAAATGAACTTTTCTAGTCCTTTTCAGCCTTCTTTTCTGTTACCATAATCATCTGTGCTACACAAAGAATCTCCTGTGGCCTCACAAACTGACTTCACTACAGTTCTGCACCTGTATTTGATGTCATTGATTTGCAAGTATTTAGCCACTTATTAAGCCCTTAGGTCAATTACATTAAAAAACTTCATTAAAAATGTAGTAAAAGAAATGCAATGAGTATTTCGGAAGAAAACAGGAGCATCAGCTAATTAAGCCAACATTTAAGACATCTACCTTTTTTCCCTTTGCCCATACAGATACCATAAATTGCATGCTATGTTAGCAGTCTGTAATAAGATTTATAATAATTTACATTTCTCAGGGTCATTTGACATATGAACATATAAAACACAGCCTCTTACTTTGCCATACAAGCCCCCTCAAAAGTTCATGCCTCAGTAAAGCTTTCATCATAAATTAATTCCATAAATCCACTCCCAACTCTCCAGAAAAAAAAAAAAAAAAAACCTTTTTGTGGAAAAAAACATCTTTCTGACATTTTTAATAAATAACTCTATCCTGAGACAGATTATTATTTACTCTTGTATCAAGAAAATTTGCAGGAGTATTCTTCATATCCATTGTCATGTCATGACAAAGTTCAAGGAATAGAAAAGATACTACTGACTTGCTATATAGTCATGACAGCCACCAAACACTAATATTTTATCTGTTCCTTAACTGGGATATGATGGATGGAAAATAACGAAAAGAAATCTCAAGCATCCGATAAATCTTTTATAGCATGTCAATTAAGTCACCTTGGCAAGAACTGAGGAGATCAGAACTCTGTTCCTGATTCTGACGACAATCAAACTATCTTGATCAATATCCTTCACAGCATTGCTTTTCTTCTTGTATTTCATTAATGCAGATTACATAAATCCATTGAAATACTTTTTCTACAGGTAGGTTAAGTGAGAATTCAGTTTCGTTTTGACTTTAGCCAGGCACTGAGGTAAGACCATTGAATAATTAATTTTTCAGGTATATAGAGATCCCCGTGAAGATATACAGGTAATGATCTCCAGTGGATACCAAAAATTAACAGCACTGACTATTCTTTAAATCAAAAACAACAGGAAAATGTCAACACAGCTAGTCTGCATGGCAAGCAGAAATAAAGAATTATTGATTACTGTTCACAAGAACCTACAGGATTAAATATTGATAATTCTTTCTACAGGCAAACACTGTCATAACTATTTTTCAGAAACTGGTAATGGATCACTACTTAGTTTGCAGATATTTGTTATGCTAATCTGTATACCATCATATTCATTGAGGAATAGATTTTTATCAGCCATAAATGAATGCACTACTTAGAAATTCCCAGTATACATGATACTTACTATATTTATTTATAACTTGCTTCTTTTGTGAAGTTACTTTAAAAAAAGAAAAAAAAAAAAGAAAAAAAAAAGGAGAAAAAAAGAAAAATAACCTAATTGACAGCAACTTTTGGCTTGTGATTCACCCCTTTTAAGGAAGAATAGCGCAAGTAGTCTTTGGGAAAGACAGAACAGCTGCTTATGGGTCTGACAGACTGAATAAACCTCCCACTGAAACTGGGAGCTTGCACAAACTTATAAAAGACAAGGAATACCCCCTTCAAGCTTAAACTCTTGTGCCACTAGTAATCACATAAAATTATATTGACAAAACATAGCCTGTGACACAGAACAAAATGCAATTTTTGATGCCCTTACTTTTGTTTGTACACTCGTCTTAATTCTGAAGTGGATCACCACTTCTTCTGTAGTTTCTATTGCTAAGAAACTGAACAGGTTTAGAGTACCCACTGCATAACTTCCCTTTGGAGCTTCCCACTTCAATCTGGTCTGTTGGCTTCAGGGCATATGGAGGCACATTTGCTGTTCTTTAAATAATGATTTTGACCATCACAAGTAGAGTCACTAGAAATTAGATCATCATCTTTCATAGCTGCTGGCTGAGAGCAAATACTGCTTTTCAGCCATCCCTATGTTCTCTTATTCTCAAGCAGCCAACTAAGGTCAGAACTGATATAATAAGAAAAGCTGGCTTCCTGTTACAGTCACTAACTCATGAAGATTACACAAACCCAAAGGTTTGACAAAGAAATAATTGGGGATTTTTTTCTGGAGGAAGAAAATTATACTTTTAAAAATTGCAGTAATATATTCTTATGTTTTAAAAAATTTACATCTTTTTGCAAAGTTAATTATTTTCAGTGCTTACTTTAGTCATTTTTTTACATTCAGACTGAGGAAGAAATTACATATAGAGCCTTGGAGTTGGGTCAATGAGACTGAAAAATTCCTGCCAGGCTGGAGGAAGTAAGGATTCCATTCAGAGTTCTATCTCATTCAATTCACAGCACATTTTTCATTCCAACTGGTGTAAAAGCAAATAATTATAGGTGTTTTGCAATGAATTCCTAATACATTATTTTTCTAATTCCTTCATGCACTTTTTTTTCCCTAGTTCTGTGGCTAAGTTACAGTTTCTGTGAATACATATTAGTCAGGACAGGATCTACCCCACTCACTCATTTCAATTCAATACACCCAAGTGCCACTCATTAAAAGGTCAGAAGGTTTGCATCTGGATAATCTTAGGGGTATAGGTATTAGATCCTAAAGACTTGATTTCTTCTCTCTTCCCATGATGTGTTATCATAATACTGTAGGTCTTCTGAACATTTAAAAGTTACATGGGTTCTGTTTTATCTTCAAGACAGAAAAGGCAGGATTTTCTGTCTATGTAACAGCCCTAATAGTGACTTTTACTGTAACTAATATGATTGTTATGACTGTTATTTCCATTAGCATTTCTTCTGATTATTATTTGTTATTGCTTCTAACAGAACTATTATTTGACTGCAGTTGCCAGATAAATCATCAAAAAAGTGCTTGTGAAGCAAGGCAAAGAGGAAACAGAATTTCACTCTGGACCATACAGAATTTGAAGTCCCCTCAGAAAAAGCTTTTGATTTAGTATTTGTAAAACAGAATCTCCTCACAGCATACCTCTGCAAGATACTCAACCTGAGTCTTCATAAAGCATGTTCCCTCTTATGTGCAGCATGGAAAAGAGGTTTCCTTGCTAATCTAAAGAGTGGAGGAAATGTCCACAGCTCCGTGAGGACAAAACAACTAAGTGACCTTTTCTGCTTCAAAGTTTGCTGCCATGCTGAGTACCTACAACTCTGAAAACACAGCCAGAATGTCTGTGATTTAACTAAAAGCAGAAAAGGAAGGAAGAGCCAGCTGGAGACACTCAGAACCTTCTGTTGGGTGATAGAGACATTCACAGTCTGACATATTCCAGCCTTCAGCAACCGAAGACTGCACACAGGCCAGCATGGAGAAATGTTACATGTTGAAGAGTTCTTCAGATTTCATCTCAACCCAGCTGAGCAACTGAGATGTGTAATGAGGGCTGAATGGATACACTCGATCTAAAGGAGAACGGCAGACTTGCAGATAGAGGGATTTAAGCCAGGAGTCCCATATCCATGGGCTATTATCTCTGTGTATGCTCTGTAAAATGTTGCTTATCAATATTTTCATCAGACATACTCCACCTTAAAAACAAACACCAAAATGTACTTGGCAGAAGTAAACACATGCTGATATCTTTGAATTTAAACTGTAAGCCAAGAACTGAATATTAGTATTAAGAAGCAGCTTTCTTTATGTCATTAACTTGTCCATTTAGAATACATTGTGAACAATTCATCAACCCTAGTATTAAAACCCTCTAATAGATCATGCTTCAGTTGTAGCTTTTTTCAGCTACTCCTCACAGAGGTACCTAACTGCACATTTGCTTGGACCATTTAATTTAACAACTTAGCTGTCCTCAGCTCACTTTTAAATTGCTTATGGAGCTCCTTCTGTGTTTCTATCTTTGGCCTCAGTTTACAAGAAAATGAAATCTGGATTTTCTGTTCCAATTGCAGGAAATTTAATATTTCTCTTGCAAGCATTAGTATTTCTGCATTGTAACTAGCAAGAAGCACATAGGACTCAAGACCAGATGAGAAGATATATGAAAAGTCTCAAAAATCTGCAATGTTGTGCTTTCATTAGCCTCTGAGCCATCAAAGAGATATTTTAATGGATAATAAAAGAGGAATCAGGTCTCAGATGAACCACAAGATTTTATCTTGTCTAGTATTCAGGCCTAGGTTTAAAGCCTAATCAACATCAGGATTTGTGCTTGGTTTCAGAATCAAAACTCTACAATAGTGCTTTGAAGTTTTGCAGTTAAACTTGTGATTTAGCACTGTGAAAATCTGAGCTCTGTTCTGCCCAGCTCAGCTCAATTCCTGTCTGAGCTCCAGCAAGCCCTTGAGCTGCCCCTCCACCTTGGCACACTGCCTGGTTTAAGACAGAGTCTGTCTTGTTTTTTCAGTACAAATTCCTGAAACTCAAGATTCCCACTGTGTATTTTCTGTCACAAGGGGACCCTGATGTTGGTTGAAGCCTCATAAATCTAAAAAAATGCACATACTCCTGAGCAGTGAAACCTTACAGACATACTGCCCTTGTAAGGTATTAGCTTAGAGTCATAACTGGAAAAAGACATCCCTCTGAGTTTAGGTCGAAGTAGAAATAGGGTGTACAAGTGACTATGCAACCAGAGATCTGAATACTTCAATTCAACTAAAATTAGGAAGTGGGCTTACCTCTCAAGTTCCCAGTTTGGAATATTTCTATTTTAAAATGCAATCTTTCAGTACTATTGTTAGCTAAGAGAAGGAACCACATTTCTGACTTAAAAATATCACTTGAAGTGTGTGTTACTAACTTGAAAAAAGAAAGGGAAAAGTGCTAAAAGAAAAAAATTTAAAAAAAAAACCAAACAAACAAACAAACAAACAAAAAAAAAAAAAAAAAAAAAAAAAAAAAAAAAAAAACAAAAACAAAAACAAAAAAAAACAGAGCTTTTCATTTTATACTGTTACATGTAGGTGTGGGAGGACGAAAAGCTATAACCTCAGTGATTATATTTTTAAGAAGTGGCCATATGTAAGTGATTATAGCAACATATCCTGAAGTCCATATCCTCATTAAAAAACATTCTCTGCTTTTAGTCTGTCTCAGATTTAGAACACCAACAATTTCCTTTACAGCTGATAAAGCCACAGTTTCAGGATATGAAGAATGAAAATATTAATTTAAGAAGGTAATTTGTCTTAATTCTTCTTGTTGGAATTTATTAAAATTGTAAAGTAAGAGGAGGAAGTTGATAGTAAAAGTAATTCCTTGGAGCTAGCATTGAAAATTAGACTTTGTCACTCCACTAAGTAGGCCAGTAAAAACTTTCTGATACACTGAAAGAAAAACATACTGTCTGAAAGTTGAAAGACTAGCAAAGAGGAAAATAATCACAACACAGCAGGAAGCAGATCTTCAACTTTTGCAGATCATCTGCAAACCTCTTCAATACTGCCATTGCCACTACAAAACTGGAGGAAATGTCTGAGTAAGGTTAATCAACTCAGCCAAGGTTGAGAAGATGCAGAAATAGACTTTTTGGCATCTGACCGTCTGTCAGTGCCTCTATACATTTGATGTTACATCACCTTAGTTGAAAAATCACCTGAGACCACTGACCTAGACAGAAAACAGCAAAATTCTTGAAGAGCATTCCAAAGCAGCCTTCACACTGCTCTTAGGTATCTTGAGAATGCCATGGCAAGAACCTTAAGCACTGTAATTTAGCGGCAAGAAGTTAGACTTGTGACAATTATGACAAAAATTTAGACAGTTACTGTTCAGATTAGCTGAAAAAACTCTGAAAGTACATGATGTTTAGCCCAACTTTATTCTCAGGGCTGTTAATTCTTAAAGCTTTCCTTGACAGATGGCCTGCAGAAGCGCAGGGCTCAGTTTCCACAGCAAATTAATGTCTCTATGATGCATTTGTGGGGATGTTACTGGAGTATCTCAACTAATCAGTTGAGAAAAGTACCTCACAGTAGAAGAATAACTCTAGTTTTCAACACTGCAGAAGCACACGATGCTGAATGAGTAATTTCTAGGAAATCAAACCCAGAATATCTGGCACTATAAATAGCAGTCAACAGAAGCTCACACAGCATCAAACATCTTTCATTGGTGGCCTCAACCCTGACTAAAACCTTTGGACAGTACGAGGCCATAACTGAAAAGGGTATATTCTTCAATGAGGCAACATGGATTAACCTGTAGGGAGCTCTGTGAAAAGATAAGGCATAGGAAAAGTTTAACAAGAGTTGGAATTAGATTAAATTTGTGGCAAACCATTTGTTGGTGTGACAGGGGACAGGTGTGACAGTAAGGGATCCTGATATCAGGGATCTGTATGCTGCTGATTGAAAGAAATTATGATTGGAGTAGATGACCTGTAAATGTAAGAAAAATCCAAGTGCTAGAAAAAATCCAAGACTAGACCCATTGTGGAGTTGCCATCTGAGAGCTCCTCGGGCTGAGGTTCAACTGACTTTTCTTTACTGCATAAAGAGCCTGATAAGCTTCTGATGTACGTGACAAAAGCCACCCAGGCAACAAAGTAACCAACGCGATACCTGTGAACTGTGACCATGACTGTTACTGCCTGGCGGCAATAAATCATTGCAACAATGTAGTACCTGGTTAACTTAGTACCTAATTTGCAGTTGCATTTCACATCTCAGCTTTAGAGTTACATCCTTGGGTAATTTGTGGTCACTGCATACAGCAAAATACATTGATGTTCTTTTGTTTACAAAGCATGAAGAATTAAATATTTGGTTTTGGCTTATAACGCCATATGCTATCAGTCTGAATACAGAAATTTCTGGAAATATTTGTCAATTCTCCAAGAGCTAAAGGGAGAGATTCAGGCCTTTTTTCACCTAACACTTTTTGCATGATTCCTAAGACCATTCTCTCTTACACCACAAAGCTGTAAATGTAATTCCAAATGGTGAAGAACTGAAAAGGTTCGAGAATATTTGTAAATCTAACTTTTAAGCTCGATTAAATGAATTGGTTCATTGGGCTTTATCACTAACAAACACCTAAATACAAATTTGCTTGTGTAGGCTAACAAATTTAAAAGGCAATAAAAGAAATATGAGGAGAAATAAAAACTTATGACTGCACATTAAACACCTTCCTCCCAAACAAAAACAAGGTTGGAAATTACCCTGCAGTTCTTTGCACAGTTTGGCTGGCCCTAACTTTTAATTAGTCAGTTTATGCTCAAGACATAGTAACTCCTTCCAATTTATATAGCAATACCTCTGAAATATTAAGAATGCCATTTCCTGTTGCTACATCAAGTTGCAATAGAATTTTTGGTAGGAAAATATCAAGATGCATTAGAAAGTCAATGACTTACCAAGCAAACTCACAAAATGCCTTCTCCACCTGCCTACACATATGGATTAATTTTGATTTTCTCTACTGTTCCTATTTCCTTGTGTATGCATAGAGACTACACTAAAATGTAATTTGTCCTTTCTCCCTTTAAAGAGGCAAACTTCTGAGGTGAGAGAAAAAAAGAAGCTTGAGGATCGTTGAGACCACTCTTAAAACTGTTATAACTGTTTCAGAATTTTATTTCCATGTAATTGAGAATGGTATGAAAAGAAAAAAAGTTACAAAACTATGCCCAAGTCAATTTGCTAATCTGTGATATATCTAATCTTTGTTTCTCTCTATGTCACCTAGATATATAAACTAATCCAGATAGATCTGACTTTCAAGTCATATTCTGCTCAGATAAGACAAACTCCTTATTGGAAGCTAAACATTTTCACCACTCACTTATCATAAAAGAGTAAGGGAGGAAGAAAAGTGGATTAATTGTAACAGTGAAGGAAGACCAAATCTGGGTGCACTGGGTGCACTGGCACAGGAGGTGCTTGAGCCTGACTGTGCCCTTTGATGTGGACAGCACAAGTGGGAATTACTAACCCTCTCAATCTCTGATAATCTCCTCATAGTAAGGCACATGTCATCTTCTGCATGTATGTTTCAGAAGTCTCCTTGAAAATTCTGGAATTTGAGGGGAAAGGTGCTGTGTATAGACTGGTGATGAGGGAAATTACATTTCTTTAGACTAGGATGGTTTCCAATGTTCTTCAACCTCCCTAGTAAGTCTGAAGTGTCAGACTGAGAAACATCAAAATTAAGGATGGTTTCATTTCTCCTGAATTTGCACCCTTTTGTATTCTGTTGGAATAATAAATAAATAGATAGATAATGAAGCTTTCAGAGGCACCTTCATGAAGAAGCCCAGGATTCAAAAGTGTCTGCCTTGACCTTTTGGTCTCCTTCCAGAGGTCACAGTCAGGAGTATCTATGAAGACTTCGGCAACCACAGCAAAATACCTCTGAAAGAACAATATTTGCAAAACTTTATGTGCCTTTCAGAAACCTACAGTCTCAGCTTCACTGCCTTGAGAAACAGCTCAGATATCCCGCAAGACTACACAGAAATATTAGTTAAACAAACACCTGGCCAGATGCTTCTGCAAATAAAACTGGAATGAAGGCAAAAAAGAGAACTAAGAATTAAATTGCTTCTCTGCTAACAGGAAAGGAATGGCTACAAGGAGAAGAGGAGTCTGGATAATGATAGCTTTATGTTTTCAAGAGAGGAACAAGAGCAGAACAAACCTTCTGGCCTTTGAGCTTCTGAGTGTTTCCCAGGGTAGAGAGATGTCACTGAGGGGAGAAGAGGTGAAATAAAGAGCCCACAGGACAGAGAAACAGTGAATGAAACTCATTTAATTTGTTAAAAAATTCTGCAGATGTACCATTTCATCTTAAAACAAATCATTATGAAATGCAAAAGGAGAAATCAGGGAAAATAAGGCATTTAAATTGAATTAAGCTACCAAAACAGTATGAGAGGCATGAAAAATGGCATAGGTCCAAAAATTCTGCAGGAGGAGTCTGACAAATCACCATGATAAACGGGAATTGAACTTTGCCTCTTGATTCCAAATACATGATCCATCACAATCCTGCCTGTCATCTGGTAAGGTCAAGAGTCTCTGTGTTCAGTTGTTAATTTTCCACCCCTCTTGGCTTCTAAAGGAGTTACTTAAATCGATGCTGTGTTTGCCCAGGCAAAAATGATAACCATCGAAACATCTTTATTCTGATAGGCTCATGTGTGTGTGGTATGGAAGTTTAATTTGCTGGAAGTAAAGCTGTATATAAAAGCTAACATTTAATAAAGTTCTCTTAGCTACCTATTTATTATTAATACTTTGTGCGCTTCTAGGAAAGTGCAATCAAAAAATTAAAAAAATAGGCTCTGCTCAAGAAGGAACAAAATACTTATAATGCAAAGAGGGAATAAGTTGTTGTAAGATATTAAAAAAAAAAAATCTGAGCCTAAGTGTTCCAGCTGATTCCAAACTTGTAATAAAGAGCTTTACATGGTGTATTGGGTTTTTGTGGTGAACTTTTTGTAGCAGAGGGGCTACAGAGGTGGCTTCTATGAGAAGCTTCTTAAAGCTTCCCCTGTGTCCAAGTCAGATCCATCACTGGCCAAGGTCAAACCCATTAGTGATGGTGGTAATGCCTCTGGAATAATGTACTTAAGAAGACGAAAAAAAACTGTGTGGCAGCAATCACAGCCAGAGAATGGAGGAGTGAGTAGACATGACAGTAACAGCCCTACAAACACCAAGGTCAGTAAGAAGGAAGGGCAAGAGGGAGGTGCTCCATATGCTGGAGCAGACATTTCCCTGCAGCCCCTGGTGCTGACCATGGTGAAGCAGCTGTGCCCCTGCAGCCCGTGCGGTTCCACAGTAGAATAGAGTCTCACCTGCAGCCCATGGAGGACACCATTCTGGAGAAGGTAAATGCACCTGAAGGACACCGGGACCCTGTGGGAAACCTGTGCTGGAGCAGGCTCTTGGCAGGACCCATGGAGAGAGGAGCCCAGGCTGGAGCGGGTTTGCTGGCAGGATTTGTGACCCCACAGGAGACCCACTACAGAGCAGCTTGTTCCTGAAGGAAGGGATTCAGCTGTGGAAGGGATTAATGTTGGAGTAATTTGTTGACTAACTGCAGCCTGTGGGAAGGGCTCACACTGGAGAAGTTCATGGAGAAATCTCCTGTGGGAGGGACCCCACACAGGAGCAAGGGAACAGTGTGAGGAATCCTTCCCCTGAGGAGGGAAGAGCAGCAGAAAAAAACATGTGATGAACTGACTACTACCCCCATTGTCTGTCCTCCTGTGTCAAGGTGGAGAAAATCATGAGTGAAGCCAAACCTAGGAAGAAGGGAAGGGTGGGGCAGAAGTGTTTTAAGGTTAGGTTTGCCCTTCTCATTATACTCTGATTTGATTTGAAATAAAAGAAACATATTTCTCCAGTTCAGTCTATTTTGCCCCTGATAGTAATCAGTGAGCAATTCCTCCCTGTCTTTATCTCAATCCACAAGCCTTTGGTTGTATTTTCTCTACCCTGTCCAGCCAAGGAGCAGAGGGCTAGAGTGGCTTTGGTGGGCACTTGGCGACCAGCCAGGGCCAACACACCACATACATGACAAAATAATGTTAAAGACAACCTACTATTATTTTAAATGAGCAAATCTGCTGCCAGACAGCAGGAGGTAGCTCAGAGAACTCAATAACAATGGAATTTTAAATTTATAAAATCATTTATGTTCTAGAGGGTCTCAAAACATTTGGGGAGCATTTTGCTCATTGCAGGAGCTCCAAGAAAACCTTACATACCCTTCATAATTAGCAACAAAGAAAACAGATCATAAGCAATTTCTGTGTGTTTTGTAAATATTGGCATGTTTAGTTCTAAATAGCTTTAGTTGCACAGCTGTAAATTTAGTAAACTCATCTTAATCATGAAATACATAATGAGTAAAACCACTTAATTAGTATATCTCCCTCAGAAATTATTTACCTAATGAGATGTAATTGCAGTGAATGCTGTTTAATCAGAACACAATTAGCATATATTTTATATCATGGTACTTGCTCATTACCAAGGACATTCTGTGGTGGCTAACCAGGTGTTAAAATCACTGCAAATTTTTAACTTTCCACCAACTGAGAACACAAGTCACCAAAAAAAGACAGTTTAAGGGAACAGAATGTGATTTCTGTTCTTGAATTTCTATTCAATTACAGCATTTTCTGTCAGCTTTTTTCCTAATTCTAAAGTTGGAGGCTTAAAAACTGAATGCTAGGAAGTATTTGTAATTTCTTCCATTTGAGCAAACACTCTAAATTCCTACAGACAATTACAGAACTTATTCACACAGTCATAAAAATTGCACATGCAAATGGAACGTGGATCCCAAGTCTTCACAGATGATTATTCTCAAAATATCTTATAACCATAAAAGCCACTTAATTGGGACTCCAGGATATCTAATTAGATTTCCCAATTACCAAAATAAAAATGTACTGCAAACCAGCTGTAAATCTGAGTGGAAAAAAGAAAAAAGATTGGCAGACATACTGCCTTACCCTCTCTCTGCCTGCAGCTGCTCTATGATGAGCTGACAGCTAAGCAGTGCTGCTGTTCACTTGGAGGACTGTGACAGGAGACAAGGTGATGGGGTCACCAGTTCACCCAGTAAGGGGGCAGAGGCAAACCAGGCAAACACAATCCTGAGCTAACAGGGCACCCACTGACAGCTGGAGATGACATGTTTTCTTGTGAACTAGTAGTTTAAAGACACACTGCCTCCAAAATGCATTTTGAATTCACAGTTATTCATTTAGAGAAAGAATCTTAGCCCATTTCTATGTTTTTACCAGCAGAATAAACATTCAAGAAACTGCACTGCAGGAATTGATGAGACAAACCCAAACTCACCTACTCTCTCTGCTACAATACATGGTGACCTCAAGATAGTTTTCCAAAAGCTAAATGGAGCTGTCAGAACCCAAATGACCCTTATCTATTGTCACAACATACGGCTGTGTCTATGCCATGCAACCACTGCACTATATGCAGTCATCGGGGCCTCTCACGGTGAAATCCTCACTCACACTGCCACGGCACTGGAACTCCCTAGGTGTCTGGGACAACAGTGCTCCAACCAGGTTGCTCTGAGAACCCCTGAGGTGCATATAGACCACTATGACACTTCAGCTTATTATTGAATAGTGAAAACAAATAAGACAGCATGGAAAAACCTTGACACACAAAATCTAACTTTACAAAGCTACACCTTTTGAAAGGGAGCATCAAGCGCAAAGGATGGCATATTGCCTGAATAGACCCTGAACAGGGCTATTTCACAACTGGAGCAGGGAGTACATATGTGAGCACACAGAAACACAGCCATCCACACTGCCCTAGTCCCACAAAGCTCTTCTTTCATTGCTCAAAAGTAAGGCCAATAGGTTTATGGGATGGCAGCATCATACCTTCAGTGCTCCTCAGACCACCCCATCCACTTCATGAACACATGAAGTTCACACCTATGGCACATTCACTTTGCAGTCTCACTTGGTGCCCATCTCCATCATCCAAGGCCCACAGCCTTGGATACTACTGAGTATGCAGGCAGCCACTCTCATGTGAGATGGCTTCTTGGGGCCAAAGGCTGGCTTGTACTGTACCTTCTAGATTAAAGCAGGCAGAAAGGGAGCAAAGGAGGCACAGGCTTGGCACTGCCCTTGCTTAGAGAATGTCTCTCTATCATCCATTTCATAACCACCACCATATGCCAGGAACAGGGCCAGATTTCCTAATTTAATTTTCAGCTGAAACAGAAGTCCCCCATCCTTGTCCAGGGACATCTTCAAAGTGTTCACATAGCAGTCAAGTGAGACTGCTGTAACAAATATGTCTGTAGGAGGGAGACAAAAGTTCCCTTTATCTTCAGAATAATTTGGATAATGTTCTCTCCTGGATCAGGATGTTCTGAATGCACATGGTGATTGCTCACTGTATCTAGGACAGGCCTCGCCACGGAGGGAATTATGCACTTCACTCATAAAGGAGAAGAAACAATATACTTAATTGATATAAAACTGTGAGTTTACAAATTACAATGGTAAATGCAACAGTGGTTTAATTGCAAGGCATACTCACCTATTTACTAAACAGAAAACAGAGTCAGACAAAACTCTTAGTGAGAGCTCACACACTTATGTGTGAGAAAAGACCACACCAGCAGTTACTGCACCTATATTTAAACATTTAAAAAAGCCAGATCTCACATGACTTCAGCTCTACACAAATGAAAACTGAGGATTGACTCATGATGTTAAAAGCACTCCTGTGCCCACTGGGGTTGCTCTGTATCACCCAGGAAGAACAACTGCCTGGACAGATGGCCTGCAGATGATTGCTTTAGGGCCCAAACTGGACTACATACTAAGACAGGAGACACTCTTTTCTGCCCATTGTGATTTCTATATGACAGCAGGACTCTAGACTATCTTCTTTGCTCACAATCCCTGCAAATGGGAAAATAATATTTAATTCTGTCATGCAAATTAAGAGCAAAATATTCTTCTGGCACATGTTAGAGTGTATCACTTTATATGTGTTTTGCCTCTTGACAAGGGGGGAGCACTGGGGTAGGTTCCCACATCTCCCCACTCTTGCTACAAGGTGCTGGTAAATTTGTGGCATAAATCAGGCTGGCCCACACAGATAGGCCAAAAGCAGGCCATTTGGGTTGTAACAAGTATTAGACATACTTTGCCGAGGTCCCTGGGCATAGATATTGGAGTAACAGTCAGGGTATGTGTATAAATAAGGTGCATTCTAATGAGCTGGACTTTTCGGATGACCTAACAGATCAGCATGAATGTAGATGTTAAAGCTGAAATTGGAAAGATTTTCAGCATCCTTTAAGCCCATAAGAACCACAACACCCAACAGACTTTACAGGTCCTTTATTTTCAGGCAACCTAAATTACATGTGTTAAGTAGATAGCTTTTACTAGCAGCTGATAACATTGAACAGATGAGAAGTATTATGTATAAGCCCATCAAAGCACAGAAGTAGTAAAGAGGTAGTAAACATGTATTTGAACGATTACAGTTGCTGTCTTTTGTGCAGTTTTAAGTACCCACAGCAGTCACACAAAGTACTAATGGCTTTAGCTCTTTTATATCTTGAAGTTCATGTCTCTGGGATCTTCAGAATGACTCTGCCTTCCCTTCTCCAGTGTCATCCTCCACAGAATTACTTCGGGTATCCTTTCTGATTTGACTATGCCACAAAAAGCATATCAGAAATCTCAGACCGGAAAAAATAAATTCTGAAGTGTTTTTATTTCTGGACTAGCAGCTTTCCAAGAGTGCCAGGGAGCACTATTCCCAGAGAAAGGAAAAAAGAAAATGGGGAGAAAGAGAACAAGTCTATTATACAACACCCATAATCTCACCCTACTGTGCTGTCTGCTTGCTTATCAGCAGCAAGTTTGCCAAGCAAAGAAAGTGCATATTAAGAAAATCTTCCTCAAATAACAACCTGATTTCAAGTTTCAACTCTCACAGGCAAGGAAACAGACAGCTGCTGGTATTAACAGAGTAAAAGGCACACACAGACATTTTCAATTTGGAGATACTTGTAGTCCACAGGATTGCAACAGAACTGGCAAAGTTCTACAAAGAAAAAAAACACCCTCCATTGATTTATTAAAAATCTTCCAATATCATTTCCTTTAATAAGGCCATAGCAGTATATCTGAAATAATACATTTTCTATCAATGATTTTCCTGAAGAGAAAATAACATAAACCACTTGAAGCAGGCAGATATATCAGAGAACTTTGTGTTAAGTCCAAAAGATTTTGTTGGCTCCACAACGTGTAAGTAAAATCCTGAGCACAACACTGAGTTCCTCTGCTGTTTTTCCATTCTTCTTAAAGGAATACTGATGCTTACAGAATTGCCAGCCTTCTTATTATGCCTTTGACATACATGATTGAACCTCCTGCCACGAGGCAAGGTGCTGTAACAAAAATATTAGGAATCCTTACTCAATGACGATCAGAAAACATTGATATTACACACTGCAATATTCCAGAAATCCATTTAAAACTGTTTATCATGAACTGAGGAAGATGTTCTGTGTTTTTTGGACTAGTTCATGAGATATCATCATTCAAAGCTATGATGTGTATTTAGGTTTCTAATGAAATTAAAAATATACAGAATTTTACCTCATTTGAGTCTAAGACCTCAGGTGTGTGGATCTGATGTGCTTTGGAGCACATTCTGTGTTTAAATTCAAAACAATTCTGTATTTAAGGCATAACAAAGGCTTAGTAAAAGAAGACTGCAATATACTGTGGTCTAACTTAAATAGCATGATAGACAAGCAGAATTAAAAAGAAAAAAAAAGGGTTACGGCACTTATGTCAACTTACTGTTTTCTCTTCAATGTAGAAAAACAGTTCTAGCTAGAAGCCTCCAAAACCAAGAAATGGTGTAAGTCATGTCTACATCACACCAAGCATAGACAACAGTGAGTGAAGACCACACTGGCTTCAGAAGCCAATACAGAATAGCTGCTGTAGCACATTTTATTCCACAAGCTGCAAGAGCCATTAGCTTGGGCACAGTGCCATGGTAACACATTAATAGGATCAAGGTTTTATATGCAAGACATTATATGCTATAAGAAACAAGGCACTGCAACAAAACACAATGCTGTGTTGCACTTTGTGATCTTTATACCTTTATACACAACAAAGAAGTTTTTTCCTAGGAGAAAAAAAAAGGTAGGCTTCAGACAATTCACCGGATGTTTTTATTAGAAAATATTGTGTTGGAATAGATGAAACAGTGTTTCACAAAGCTGGAAATGTACATTACCCCGAGGACAAGATGCCCTCATTTTCCAGCTCCATCCAAGATTTTGTTCTCTTGTGGATTCAGTAAAGAAAATGTTGCAAAGAAAAGGTAAATCATTTTGGGAAATAAGACACACTTAAAATTTAAAGTGAGCTAGTCAACTACCTGCTGAGCCATCTGAGTTCAAAGATAAAAGTCAGTACACAGCTAGGCTTTTTTCGCAAAGCAGCACTGATCCCTCAGTATGCGCATTCTTAAAAAAAACCTGGTAGCAACAGGGATCTCAGCTTCCAACAGAAATGGAAGCAATACCAAGCAGAGGGTGCTCTAATAAGGGTCTATGAATTTCAGAATTTTTGTTAGAGATGCATTAGCAAATGGAGGCTTACTCAGAAGGTGTATGAAGGAACATCCTCTTGCACCTTCTGTGGTATATCTGTGGTAAGTAAGATACTGATGTAAGCATAATTTGTTCTTTATGGCTCTATAGCTTGCTGTTCAAGAAAAGTAAATAAGGGTACAATTCATGTGTGTATACATATGTATGTACACATACATATTTACCAACTGATGTATTTATGTACAAATATATATTAAAAGATTTAATATATGAATGCAATCCTGAAGACAGTCCTGAAACTTCATGCCCTGTAGGCATGCACGCAAAATGTAACTCTTCACAGGAATATACTATTCAGCTGGTGAAGTTTTCAAATTCCAAGTCTGTGGACCTCTATATAAAATATATGTGAAAGTTCAAAAAATATTTTTTGTGTCCTTTTTTTTTTATGTAATGTAATTTGGATGTAAAATCCTTGCACAAACAAAAGAAAGATTATCATACTTCTCTCACTCTTTAGATTCAACTTTCAAAGCTCCTGGAAACTACAAATACTTGTCTCTTTTTTTAATCAAATGTGAAGTATTTTCCATTACTTGTATAGCAGGACAAAATTTAAAAATTCATATCACTTATGGATGCCAAAAAGACGCAAGACACAGTTCCAAAGAAAAAAACAGATCTTCAATATGCAAAAATCTTGATTTCTATTATGACATTGTATTGAAGAGCTAGAAATAGAAATTTTGAAATTATGAGTTTTTTGTGTCAGAAAGCAGAACAACCTGGAGGTCCTTTAGAGGACATTCAGAGCACACTTCTTCTAAGTATCTCCATAGAAGCCAAAGCATCTGCTCCTAATCACAGAAATGGAAAATTCTCCCATTACTAATTCACATAGAACTGCTATAAGGAATCTGCTTCTCATACAGAATATACAATGTAGGAAAGTATCAGATAGCGTGTGTAGATTTCAGTAATTGACCAGAAAGTTATGATAGAGTTTTGTTTCATTATTCATTCACACTGTTACCAGTAACTGGGCTGATTACTCTCCCATTCTTGTTTGTGGTTAATGTTTAACATGATCCTCCAGAATAAGCATTGTGTGGTTCCATAAGCTGGTGGTTTCTGAAGAATAAGCATTTTATTAACCCAACAGGTGTACAAACAGTTCTCCATCTGGCAAGAACACAACGTGCCCTACAGCCAAGACAGGAATTTGAACCCCATTTGGGTTTGAATCTAACCCTTCACAGAGCTGAGATTCATCTCTCCTTAGAGCAGTGTGGGAGTTTCCAGTATCTCCATACAGACACTTTCATTGCTGCAGTGGTAAATTCTCAGCTTGCTGTCAAGAGACCAGAGGACTCCAGTGAAAGTCTGGGTGATTTCAAGAACAAAGGATGTCAACCATTCTGTACCTCAGCTGCTCAATAAGGCTGCTACGTATGATTAAAAACAATGCAGACTAAAATACCATAGGAAATTTATACTCAAATTACTTCTTCCCATGGACACGTATATCTGAAAGTAGCCTACCTGACACGACACAGTTTGTAACGTCACATCACTGTGGTCCACTGGAACACAGGCCAACATTGTGCCCTTGTGGCAAAGAAGGCTAATGGAACCCTGGGCTGCACGAAGGGAAGAGTCGCCAGCAGGTTGTGGGGCAGGTAATCCTGCACCTGCATTCAGCACCAGTGGAGCCACACTCGGAGTCCTGTGCCCTGCTGTGGGATTATTAATACAAAAGGGACATGGAGCTACTGAAGAGAGTGCACTAAACAGTCACGAAGATGATGAAGGAACTGAGAGACCTGAGATTGTTCAGTCCATAGGAGGAAAGGCTCAGAGGAATCTCATGATATTGTACACACTCCTGAAGGGAGGGCACTAACAAGACATAGCCTCTTTCCAGTGGTTCCCCAGGACAGAACCAGAGCAATAGGCCCAAACTGAAAAACTGGAGGTTCCTTTTGAACACCTGGAAATGTTTTTTTACTGAGAAGGTGACTGAGCACTGGCAAGGATTGGCCAGAGATGGGTGGTGGAATCTCCATCCTTGAGAGACATGGTATTGGGCAACATGCTCTAGGTCTCCTTACTGGAAGGGGGAAGCTGAACCAGATGACCTCCTGAGGTCACTTCCAATTTCAGTCCCACCATGATTTTGTATTTTGTTCAGGGAAAATAGCAAAAGTAAACACGTGAAAAATTTTAATTGAGAAAAAAAATCAGAATTAAATCTTACGATTAAGAATAGCATCACACTTGTCAGAGTTCTCACCATGCTGACTGGAAAGAGGCACAAAATTGGAATAATATTTTACCAGAAATGGCAACAGAAATTGAGATAAAGTTGTTACCAGATTCTATTTTTCATACTAACCAAGAGAAAAAATAGAACTAGTACATGGCACATAGGTGAGTAGAAAAGTCTGCTTCCTCTGCACTATTTATCATGCTGTTCTGTATGTTCTGTACCATGTTTCTGAACTATATTCACAAACTGTATACAGGTAGGGTGATACTAGGTAGGGTCAATATCTAATGACCTATCAAGATCATCCTAAAAAAAAAAAAAAAAAGCAAGATACAGGAACTGTACTTCTTCATTTGACATTGCCACATGCTTTTGAACATTAGTTCTCTTAATAGAATGGCTATCTTGATACAGGTTTTTGCTGGCTAAGAAAACCTTCAGGAAAAATAAGAACCCCAGGATATGCAAAATACAAAATATCCATAAATCTGTACTTGTTTATTGCAAAATACATAAAAATGGTCTGTGTCAACAATCTCATGACAATGTTATTATCTACTAGCCTAGAAGAGACAGAAATTTAACCAAAGTATAAGAGATATGAAGGAAACTGAAACTTGTTATTTCCTTTCTAATAATTCAGTATTGTCAAATATATTTCCTGCCTCTCTATATGCACCACACTGCCTTACACATTGAAAACAATAAGTGAACAAAGTAAACCTCTGACTTTTTGATCTGTCTCTCAGGATAAGCACATAGGCTGTTCTGGACAATAAGGTCATAATTCAATTGGTGTCCTGAAACACTTTCTGCAATTCAAACACAACTGAAATTATGATGTCAAGAGGTTAAATTCCAGCTCTGTTTAGATAAGTTTGGGTATCTCCAACATAGCATCTATTAAAATATTACAAGATACATAAATTATAGCACCACCAGAAAGAATCTATGAAAGAAAATTAGGAAGCTGTAAAGATAAAGTATGAAAAATGGAAAAAGAGAATACAGAAATAAATACCCAACTGATTAAAAAAAAAAAAAAGAGAGAGAAGAGATTTATAAAGTTATGAGCTGACATTACTAAGGAAAAACAGAATTAGGGCCACTTTCATTGTGCGTTAGCTAATTCCTAATCTAATGTCTCAAGGAAGGTTGATACTGGAGAGAAAATCAGTCTCTGCAAACCAAACACTCCAACTAGTTCTCCTGAATACTGTACTCACATTTGGTCCAAGAGATGAAGGACGGCAATCCATAACCTAAATTTGCATCAGATTATAAAAGATATTCTGCCTGACTTTCACAGTCATTCTCAGAATGCATGGTATCTGTTCAGTATCAATGATCAGAGGAACAAACTGTCTTTCACCAATGAACATAAAGGTTTCCATTCTTCTGTTTAGGTCAGTGCTGGAGACAAAACCGTTCACTGGCTGACTGCATGACAACTAGGGACAGATCCTGTTGTAAAACAGACTGGACAAATACAAAGCTATGCCTATTTTTCACCTGTGTTATGTAAGTTTTCAGAGGCACTCAAGTCCTCATCTTGATTTGCAGGAAGGAAGGAGGAAATGCAATGAGACCACAAACATTTGTGCCTGTGCCTGTAAGTCCAACACAACACAAAAAATGTAACTGTATTTCCTTGCAAACAGGAGTGAAATTCAGAGGCTGAGAGCTCTGGAAGCACATCCCCAAATGCACTCCCATACACTCAAAACTCTTGTAAGTCCAGAGAGTCCACCACTGCTACAGCCTAGAAACACTTAGACTTATATAGGTGTTACAGGCTGTAAACACAGATCTACATGGCCTGTGCTGATCGCCATCAGCATATGTCCTTGAGGTAAAAGAAGTCCTAAGAGGAGCCATGGTGCCCCAAGACAGGACAATTCAGGATATTTCATAGGATAAACTATCATACGAATAGTCTTGATGCAAACAAGACACTAATGCAGGGAAAAATAAAGTGAACCTTCATAAATCCATGAAAATTAGTTTACTTACCTTCATATTGTTTGCCATAGTACATGTACTTGTCATAGTTCATAGTACTTCTCCATACAAGCATGATCAAAACTGCAAAAATACCACACAGTTCTCCCATAAACACCCTGCAGAAATTCTGTACCACTTGGGTACAGCCCTGGTTCCTTACTTAATACCACAAGACTTTTCTCTGGGAAATATTTAAAGTCTAAATCCTCACAAAACACCAAAAACAGTCACTCCACTTCGTGGGATGCTAATAGAGGAAATAATTGTTCATGACCTGCAGAATATCAGCTTCTTCTAAGTCCCAGGTAGCACTTTTTTTTCAGTAAGGGTTTTAAGACCAATTAATGTCTCAGTTAAAATATTTCAGACATGAGTATTTCACAGTCTTTAACAGCAGGAATACAGTAAACTTACAGTAAACTTCTAAAGTTTCATACATAATATAAGAAGGCATACATAGAGACAAAGGAGAACTATGCTAATAAATAGCCTGATGTTTCTGGGAGTAAATTAAATGTCTAAATTTACTTAGAGGCTTAAAAGACATAGAACGTACTATTCCTTAGCAGCCACAACAGAATTTTTGTGACAAATTTTCACTATGCTCATCTATCCACAGTGGTCTGGCTTAAAATTTTCAGTCTCAGTTTTCTACTGCACACATAGCTGAACACAATAACTGCAGTGGGAAGAGACTCCACATCAGAATAACTAGAGGTGGAAACACCTAAAACACAGAGGTATAGGGTTTGAACAGGGAAACATGAATTCTTGAATGAATCAAGTGTTCTGAGCTCTAAACCAACGAGCAGCACTTTTAGCAGGAAGCAGGCCCTTTTGGTCTGTACCAGTGCTACCATAGCAGCAGTCTCTGCTTTGCCTATATGATTGTTCTGCAAAGAACTCATTTTGTCATATTCTCATAGTACCTTTAGAAACAGAGGAATGGGCAGCTCTTCAGTGCACAATCTATGTGTGTTGTTCTGGCTTCCATTTCATTCATTCACACGTGTACAGGATTAAAATACATTGTGCTCCATATGTTAGTCAACTGTCACATATTTTTACCAGATTTCTTCTACAAACTACAAGCTCTCCTCCTTCACTTTCTCCAGGAAGATTCATATTTCCAGTATGTATTTCTGAGTGCCTGCCACAGACATTTCTTACTGCTCATTTGAGCACAGTGGAATGTCAGTATTTGGGTGGTCCCTTTGCCAACGCAGGCTCCTTGCAATCTCTGGGTGGTCAACTCAGTGCCAGGTTTCTCACCTGTGGTGAAAATACTGATTTGCTCCAGGGAAACAGACAGCACAGTAAGTCATATAAAGGATGCCACTAGGAATAATTTTTCTAAAAATTGAGATGCTATAAAATACTTTTTCTTAATACACAGATCTCCTAGGCATACCTCCAAGATGATTTTCCATTGCTTGTCTAAGTACCTTTTTTACACTTACAAACAACAACACCACCATAAAAATTAATTTTCTGCCCCAGACACAAACCCAGTACAGTTGCATTTCCCTCATAGTGGAGGACTTTAAAAATTCCCCAAAATCTAGTATGCAAACCTGGCCTCAGCAAATGGGTGGGTGGGCTACAGTCCCCCCCTGCTGGGCCCAGCCAGCGATGATTTTTAGCACAGCTGCTGAGCTGGCTTTCCTTGTGGATTCATTCTTCTCCTCTAGTTGTGTTTACTTCTCCTTGAACCTGAGATAATTGGACAATAGTACTGTCTTTATCTTCTATCAAGTTTCCAGAACCCAGAAGGCATATTTGAGCAGTGTTGAGTTTTGGTGGTCGCAGATTCTTTATCCAGTTTGCCACAGTAGGCAAAGCCCTTCAGAGGTCCTTAAAGTGTTTAGACAAATGTGATTTTTAAGGCTCTTACACTATGGAGAAGCAGCACACATAGTCCTTCCTATTTTCATGGTGAGATATGCAGATAGCCCTCATAAGTGGCCAGTGAAGTACCCCAGACAAAATTTTCCTAGTGCTGGAATGAGCTGGCTTACTACCTTGTGGAAATCTGGCAGTCTGAAGGCTGTGCAGACACCAGCAGTAATGTGCAGCACAAGAAAATTTACAACTTGTAGAAGAAGACTAGGACAGGGAGCATTTCAACAACCTAGACATACACAAGTCCATGGGAACTGACAGGATGCACCAAGTGATGCTCAGGGCCCTGGACAATGCCACTGCCCCAGCCATCACAGCAATTAGAGGGTGATAACCATTGAGAGAAAGAAAGAAATCTATTATCATTCCTATTTACAAGAAGAGGAGGAAGAAGGATTTGGACAACTACATGCTGATCAGCTTTGCTCTTTCTCCTGGGAAGATGATGGACTAGACAATTCAAACACATAAAGGACAAGAAGGTTGTTTGGAGCAGTCAGCATGGATTTATGAGGGTGAATCATTCCTGAACAACATTATAGCTAGCCTTCTGTGATGAGATGAGCAGCCTGGTGCATGGAGAGAGTGGAATGAGAGAGGTTGCTTTATCTTAACTTTAACAGTGTTCCACACTGCCTCACATCCCACCTTCCCAGACAAACTGATGAAGTACACACTAAGTAAGTGGCAAACAAGGTGGACTGAAAAAACTGACAGACCTGACAGGCTCAGAGAGCTGTGGTAAGTGTCATAGAAAGCAGCTGAATGCCAGCTGTCCATAGTGTACTCCAGGCATTGATAGTAGGACCAACACTGCTTAAAATCATCATTTATGACAGAACTGAATGCACTCTCAAAGAGTTCTCAGGTGATAGAAAATTACAACAAACAATTAATATACCTGATGTGTCCTGCCATCCAGAGGGACTTTACAAGCTGGAGAAAAGAAACCTCATGAAATGCAGCAAAGGGAAATTTAAGGTCCAGTTCCCGAGCAGAAATAACTGCAAACACAGTATGTGCTGGGGGCCGGCCAGCTGGAAAGTAGCTTTGTGAAGAAGGATCTCAGTCCTACAGAATAAGCTGAAAATGAGCAATGCAGTGCAGCAATTTCCTGGGCTGCACTAGGAAAAGCTTTGCCAGCTTTTCCTAGGTCAAGCAGGTCAAGCAAATTATCCCTCCTCTTTTCACAGAATTGGTAAGACACCTCTGTAGTTCTGGGTGCAGATCTGAGCACTCCAGTACAAGAGACATGGAAATACTAGAAAGAGTCCACTGCAGGACCACAAAAATCTCAAAAGACTGGAGTATCTTTCACAGAAGGTGAGGCTGAAGGAGCTGGATCTTCTATAGCATGGTTAAGACAACGCTCAGAAAGATCTTGTTTGTGCATTTGTAAAAATACTTGATAAAAGGGTGTAAGGATGATAAAGCCAAAATCTTCTAAGCAGTGTCCTGTGACTGGATAAGATGCAATGAGAACAATCTGAAACACAAGATATTCCCCATAGATGTAACAAACACCCCTTTTTATTACAGGGGTAATCAAACACTGTCAGAGGTTGCCCAGAGATGATGTGGAATCTCCATCCTTGATGATATCCCATACTCAGCTAGAGATGACTGGGGAAACCTGCCTCAGTTGACCTTTTCCTCATGCTGGAGGATTGTCATAGACAATTTCCAGAGGTTCCTTCCAACTTCAGTGACTCTGCATTTTACTCTGTTCTACACTTCTTTCCTCTATAAAGGATAAGACTCACAGCACGCTCAAACCAGGTGACAGGGAAAAAGGTTGGGAGCTGAGGAGAAAGAAAGTGGCAGGATAGATCCTGCATTATCAACCCCTCACGCAAAATAGCATCAGGCTGGAAACCCACAAGCAGCAAACATTCTGCTAGACCAGAACTTCTCTACTTTTTCTAAGACTTTTCTTAAAGCAAGACTTAGAAAAACTCTAGCTTTAAGGTGACATGGTAAACAAATATGAAAATACACTATTTTTATCCAATCGAATAGCTTGTGAATGAATATTTTCTTTCACAATGCACAATGGATCCTGATTATCTGCTTTCCTTATGGTTACAAAGTCACTTTTATCATTGAAAATACATACGAAAGTGTATCTAAAAGTCTGCCCTATTCAAGCAGGGCTTTTTACACATTCTCCTCTCTATAGGCTAAGCCCTTTCTTTTTCAAAAGCAGAATCCTTTTACAGAATAATGCAAGGATACAAAGATGATAATTAGTTCCAAAACCTTAAAAAATATCAGGTGCACATTTTACAACATTTTTGCAAGTCCAAAATTATGGTCAGCTTTTCCTTACTAATAATTAGATTCTACTTGAGACTTGCAGTTTTATGCCTAATTCAGTACAGGGCTAAGAAAACATGGAAAGACTAAATTGGAAAGGGTATTTGGTAAGGGTTAGGGTTAGGGTCAGAGACAGGGTGCACTTCTGTGTTGCAGTGCGAGCCCTTTCTGAGCCCGGCCTACCCTCAGCTGGGCTCCCTGGTGCTCGGCACATCTCAACAGAACCAGTGTGTGAGTCCTTGGCTCAGCAGCACCTCCTTCTTGGTTGTCATGGCTGTGGTGTGACAGAAAAAGGGGACTCTCCAAAGTTGGGAGGGAGCAAAGGTTTATTTGGGGGACACAGGGGAACCCCTTCTTCAGACCATGCTCCAGGAGAGACACCTCACCCTGGGCGATGGGGGGTTTTATCCATTACAGACAAAGAGGGGAGGAAAATAAGTCTAGGAGCCAATAAAACAATTAATACAATAAATGCCTACTACATTACATAGCTAGTGGCAAATCACAGGTACATAGGGGAGTGGACCCAAAACTTCTGCCAACCACAGGACAGAGACCCTTGAGGTTTCTGGACAGTATAGATAGATATAAATCATCTAGGGAAGAAGCCAATGAAAAACCATCTCCAGGCAGAACCCAGGGATGGCATAAGAACCGTTATCAACTTGAGATAAGAAAGCATTCCAATACCAAGGGGCCCATCTAGGGAAAACTAAAACTTACACTATTCTAATAATATGTTTTAAAACTAAATCTTGCAACCCCACACTTCTGTATCTCTGAAATGTTCTGAAAGCATGAAAAGAGAGATCTTGGTCCTCCAGTTGAGAGGAAATATTAAGAAGCTCAGAAAATAATTTCTTGTCAATTTTAGGTAAGATGCAGAGATGTTTCTAGGGTCATGCAGACTCGAGGAATGAAAGGCAGTACATGTTGATATGAGGCAGGCAAAAAAAGGACATGGACTTTTCTAGCAGACAACAGCCAGATCTAGCATTTTTTTCTCTATTTTTCTGTTTCTGAATGATAGTATATTTCTGAGTGACCCTTCCTGAATTATAAGTGACACCCATTTTAAGTTATGCTGTAAGTATAATTTTCTTAAGTCATCATAGTTTAAGAAGTTCTTCACTGTCTTAAGTTTTTCACACACAGAAGCAATTCCATTTTATATGTGCATAAATTACACAACACGTGAACATTCACAGGATAGTGCCTAAGTTGGTAGAAGGCTTCCTGTGACACCTTGGATATCTCTCTGCATCTCAAGCATGTGTTTCATTACAGAAAAAACTACTAAATTTAGAAGCCATACTCAGAGTATTTTTCTGGAACAATCTACATTTTATAAAACAAAAACGAAGTACTGTACTTTTCATACTTGACTCATTATCTGCACTCAGTCTGGTTACGAAAACAGTGAAAGACTAAGCTTTTCTGTTGTTAAGATTAACTTGAACATACATATATACACATACATATACACAATTATTTACTGGAAAAAGCTTATGGAGACAGAGCAGATAAAATAAACATATTTTGGAGAAATAAAGTATTGAAGACACAACCAACATCCCAGTAAAGCACAGCTCTTCACAATAAATTGATCTTTACACAAATTCAGCTCAAGTGCCAAAAGCAATATCCACCTTTGCTTTACCTCTAACATATTTCTGTGTCCCACGATGAAGCCATAATTCCTTTTTGGCATGAACTTAAAATCTCTACTTAATACACCAGGAGGAAGTTCTGCAAAACCTACTCCCACACCTGACATTTAGGCTACAGTTTAAATGTAAATCTATTCCCACTTCTCTAGACTGCGCGTAAGCAAGGAATTATTTAATCTCCTCTCACATTCATTGCTTTCCTGAGCCTACCTCACACCAACTCTTACATTACACACAAAATCTTCTTATGTCATATTCATAATACACCAAATAATAAACACAATTCAAAACATCTGTTTATGCAGCAGCTGATCCATACCATAGACTTATACCTATTTGCCTCCGCATAAATGTCTAGGACTCTCCCTAGACTTGGAGATAACTGTGATCCCAAAGTGCTAGCACAGGTATTATCTGCAGTCCTGAAGGACTCTGGTACCTTAGATACTCACTTTGCAGATCACAACTCCTGTCTAAAGCAGTGTTGGAGGAGGGCATGGTTGGTTATTTTTGTATTCTCTTTTACATCTTTGGAGGCAGCTGCTAACTGACTTGCCTAACAGAAATTTCCATACAGCTTCCAATTACAGAGAATTATGCAGGAAGAACAAGCAGATGAGAACCTCTACAGATACATAAGAGCAGCCAGACATTCACAAGCCCTGGTCCTCATGAGGAACTTCTAAGACCCTGATATCTGCTGGAGGGAAAATACAGCAGGGCATAGGTAAACCAGGAAGTCCCTGGAATACACTGATGATAATTTCCATGTCCAAGTGATAGAGGAGCCAACAAGGAGAGATGCTAGGCTGGATCTTGTTCTCAGCAACAAGGAGGGGCTGGTGGGGTATGTGAAGTCCAAATGCAGCCTTGTCTGCAGTGACCATTTATCCATGGAGTTCAAGGTCCTTAGGGCAGCAAGGAGGGCACACAGTAAGCCCACTACCCTTGACCTCAGGAAAGCAGATGTTGGCCTCTTCAGTGATCTGCTTAGTAGGCTACCATAATTTTCTTCTCCTGGAGAGAAGAGGGGACTAAGAAAGCCAGTTGATATTCAGGGACCACCTCCTCCATGCATCCTGAAAACAGAATGCCAGGCAAAACCTCTGGGAGGCCTGAATAGATGAACAAGAAGATTCTGGAAAATCTCCAGCACAAAAAGGAAGGACACAGAGGGTGGAAGCAAGGACAGGTAGCCTGGGAGGAGTACAGAGAGATTGTCTGAGGAGCCAGGGATCCTCAGTTAAATCTGGACACAGACATCAAAGGCAAGAAGAAAAGATTCTTTTATCCATGATAAAAGGAAGACCAGGGGAAATGTGGGCCTCTCCAGAGGAAAATGGGAGACCTGGTTATCCTGGATTTGGATAAGACCTGGTTATCCAGGATTTGGATAAGACTGCAGTACTCAAAGACTTTTTCTTCAGTCTCCACTGGTGAGTACTCCGTGTCATGACCCATCAGTAGGGAAGGTGATGTTTGTTATAAATTCTCATCAGGCTGCTCAAAGACAGCAGTCAATGTGATAGAGAACTCCTATGCTTTTATTCTATAGTCATCTTAACTCCAGCAAGTAGTCCACTATTTAGTCTCAAAAGTGTTGGTTAACAACCCCTTAAATTTTACAACACACTTCCACAAGCTTCCAATTCCTGCAACAAACTCCAATACAGAATAAGAGGTAGAATATGATAAGTGCACTTTGCCCAGGCAAAGCACAATAGGGAAGAAATAAGGACATAAAAGAGAAAAAGAAGAAAGAAGTTCACCAGTCTGTAGTTCCATGTTGATCCTGCTGCACAGATAGTCTAGATCCAGTATAACAAGACAAAAAGAGGAAAAATGGGGGCAGGGAGGACCAAATTTTCATAATTAGCCTGGTGCATGCCTCTTATGTAAACTAAATTTTTTGTGCCAGTTCATTCACCTCTAGGAGATGAGTCAGGATGGGCATCTCTAGGTGGAAAGGGAAGCTGACTTAGAACAGACCTCCACAGGATCTTTCTTCCAATCACGACTTTTCTTTCACAACAGTTAGAATGTCTGAGATAAAACATGCACCTGGTCCACATCTAGCCACACCAAGCTGCAGAAGGTAAAGGTAGGACAGGGAGAATTAAGAGAGAAGATCTGAATCAAGACCTCACCTAAGAGGTCTGAAGGTGCAGAAGTCCATGGGACTTGATAAGAAGCATTCATGGATCTTGACAGAACTGCCAGAGGAAGTGGCTAAGCCACCATCCATCATATTCGTGAAGTACTGACTGGTACTTTTCTAGTCTGGTGAGGCTAGCACAGACTAGAAAAAGAGAAACATAAACCCCCATTTTTAAAAAGGGAACAAAAAGGCCCAGGTAACTACAGGCCAGACAGGCTCACTTCTGTGCCCAGCAAGATCAAGGTGCAGATCCTCCTGGAAATTATGCAAAGGCATATGGAAAATAAGGAGTGACAGTTAACATAGCTTCAGTAAGGGCAAATCGTGCCTGACAAATTTGGTGGCTTTTTATGACAGGGTTACAGCATTGGTAGACAAAGGAAGAGTGATTGACCTTTGCAAAGCATTTGACATTGTTCCACACAACATCCTTGTCTCCAAAATGGAAAGACATGGATTTGAGAGATTGACCACTCAGTCAAAAAGGAATTGGTTGGATGGTCAAGCACAAAGAGCTCAATGTGCAAGTGGAGACCACTGGTGAGTGGTGTCCTCAGGGCTTGGCACTGAGACCAGCACTGTTTAACAGGGACATGGACAGCAGGATTGAGGGCACCCTCAGCAAGTTTGCTGGTGACACCAGGCTGTGTGCAGCAGTCAACATGCTGGAGGGAAGGTATGCCATCCAGAGGGACCAGGACAGACTGGAAAGGTGGGGTTGTGTGAATGTCATGAAGTTCAACAAGGCCAAGTGCAAAGCCAACACCAAGGCCTGTACCTGGGTCAGGGCAATTCCAAACACAAACACCATCTGGGTGGAGAACAGACCTGAGCAGAAGGATTTGGGTGTATTGGGGAATTACAAGATATGTGACCAGCAGGTTAAGGGAGGTGATTCTCCCTCTCTACTCCACTTTCATGAGACCCCACTTGGACAATTGCATCCAGCTCTGGGGTCCCCAGCATAAGAAGGATGTGAACATGTTGGAGTGAGTCTACAGGAGGCCACAAAGGTGATCAGAGGGCTGGAGCACCTCTCCTATGAAGGCAGGCTGAGACACTTGGAGTTGTTCAGCCTGGGGAAGAGAAGGCTCTGGGAAGATCTTACAGCAGCGTTGAAGATTCCAAAGGGGCCCTACAAAAGAGCTGGAGAGGGGCTTTCTACAATGGCATGTAATGACAGGACAAGGTGGAATGGCTTTTAACTGACAGAGGATGGGTTAGATTAGGTATTAGGAAGAAATTATTTACTATGATGTTGGTAAGACATTGGAACAGGTTGCTGAGAGATGTTGTGAATACCCCGTCCTTGAAAGTGTTCAAAGCCAGGTAGGATGATGTTTTGAGCATTGGAATTAGATGATTTTTAAGGTCCCTTCCAATCCAAAACATTCTATGATTCTGAGATTCTAATATACAGCCAGATTAGCCCTGTTTGTGATTTCTGAAAACATTCCCATTCATGCTTTTTCGTCTGTTGTCATGTAAATACTTTTTTAGGAATAGGGGCATTTAGTAAATTTTAACACTAATTTTATTTACATTCTTATCTATAATTTACCTAAATTGTAATCTGGAAAGAATAACAAATTTTTTCAGGATGTATCAACTAAAATAAAGCACATTTAAGGTATGACATGTCCTGCCTAAATGGCAAGAAAATGCAAAAACTGGATAAGCTATACATCGAAATTTTGTTGCTATTTCTTGTAGCATACACATCACCACCATGAAATGCAAGGGAATATATATTGGAACTGAGATAATCTCTAGCTTGAGAGCTCTCAAGGGTGTATGTAACTCTTTAAATCACAATGACTGAAAACATTAGAGGCTCAGGTCCAAGCACTTTGTTGTTTGAACAATTCTACAGGGTAGAAATCCTGCTCATTAAATGAACAGCACCTTACAAAGAGTAAGTATTAAGTTTTGGAGCATTTTGGTTAATACTTCTGTGATTCTTTCAAATGGTATTCACAGTAATTCTGAAAACAGCATAATTTCCTTGGTCTGCATCCTATAACAAAATGGGGAGATTGCAGGTGAAAAAACGTTGCTGCTAACAGAGTGAAATTATCTACCCACTGGACAGCAGAATGTGAGCTACAAAGAAAGCCTTTGTTTAACCTCTAATAGTAAAATACCTATTCAGAAAGCAGATGAGGTAGTCCCTCACTCCTCAAAAGGATATTAGGACTTTAAAGAATGATGCTGCAAGTGTGCAATCAGTGCCTCAGCATCTTAAAGTAGATAAGAATCATAGGAAGAAGCCAGGGGCAAGTCCTGAGAAACATCCTTAGGAAATGTTGATGTCTCTATCTAGTACTCCCCAAGGTGCTAATAGTATATGCTATTTAAAGAAAAATGAGAAGACTTCAAGACTTGCAAGACTGCAACTCTCCATCTGTTTTGGATATCCAGCTGTGAAACTGGTGCGGGATGGGGGTTCATGTGAACAAGCTGAACGTGAAGCAGATGATGTAAGAGCACAGGATGGATGTTTGGTGGGTGTGCCAAGTCAGCAGCTTCAGCTGGCAGCCCCATGTGCTGATACTGCCCCGACAGCTCACACCTCAACCTCCGAGCAACACGGCCCGGTGCTCCAGATAGTCATAGCAGCTGGAGCAGAGCCAGTATCCTGTGACACGCTGCATTATGAGTGCAGCACTTCCAGAGCTGACCCATGGATCACTCATCTGTCTCTCTGCTGAAGTTGTTTCAGAGGAGGACAGGCAGATCTGGCACCTGTAACTAACCCGCTCAGAGCTGCATGCCTTATACACCACAGCCAAAGAAGTTTATCTGAAACTCTAACAATGGCTCAAATTGCTGGCTCCAGATAGTGGCAAAAGCCACACAAACACTCACAAAATATAAAGATATTCAGAAACATGAACATATCAACATATCAACAACTTAAAAGAGTTCTGCAAACAACGTCTGCATGTGAACAAACCTGATTCAAGCACATTATTTAAGAAAGGTGTGAGAGGATGATCAAAGAATATTCTAATATTCCTTGATAGCCAGAAAACACTCCAGTTAGGTAGAATAGAACCAGTTAAAATCATTTTAGAAAATTAGCAGGACTTGGGATGAAATGCAAAAAAACCCCGCCAAAATGGAAAAAAACCCCCAAACCTCTAATGAGAGACATGCCTGTCTTTTTCTCTCCTTTATGTGCTTAAATATAGTTAATCAATTACAGTTATACTCTCTTTGGTGTTTAAGTAATATAACATGGCCTTAATGCAACTGTGACTCTCAAACTTTTACAGCATCATGTTTAATAGCTCAAGGACTGAATACAAATTTTCTCAGTCAGGAAAATGATTTTGAAGGTAATTTGGATTTCCTAGTCTGACCATGCACATGCAGCTGGCAATGCATGAGTTAGAAATCCTTAACAGCTTTTCATTGCTAGGATGGCCTTAGCAATGTCTTACTGGGGTTTTCTATCAAACGTTAATTTTTCAACGGTATCTAGAGAGAAATGAGGAAGTATGCATATCCTCACATAAAGAAGTATTTCCTCTTTTCCCAACACTCTAAAACAGCCACCCTATGAATGACAAAGAACATCATAAGCAGTCATTTTTGGCTGAAGGAGAGGATGGTTTTGAGACTAAGTTTCTGCTCATTATCCATAAGTAAATCCACCTTTCATAAAACAGACTACTGAACACAGTTGTTTCATATTTATGATACTCCAGCATATGCTCAAAACAAGGAATTTACATGCCCCACACCAGAATCTGCTTTGTTGTGGTTCTTTGCCAACACTGCCAACATACAAGCGTCTGCTGCTGCAGAGCTGAAGTTTCTGGCATAACATACAACCCAGTCAACATAGCTATATTATTCGTTTATTATGCAGTACATCAACATTATATTAACTTTTGAAAGTCCTAACAGCACTACTTGACCTGGAGTCACAAAAAAAAAATTATTTTGAAGGACCCTGTTTCTGTATTTGTAAGTTGCAACCGAGCTTCAAAATGCACTTAGGCACAGACAAATTAAAATGTACAGACTGCTTCAATGCACCTCTGTAATGACTACTTCTTTGCCTATTCCAGCCACCTGTATCTTCGTACAACCAGACAATATAGGCTGCACTTATTGTCATTCTCTGTCTAATATCTGCACAGCTAAATACAGAAGGCTTGGGTACAGCTGCTATTGCCGCCTCTACATTCATGAGAAGGATCAAAGTGGATGAGACCATAGTCTCTCTCAGAAGCAAAAGCTGCCTTTCACATCCTCCTCCACAGCATCAGAAGCAGGAAGCCAGGTTTCTGAGCTCTCAGATGGCCATTTGTCATAGATACTTGTTTTGATACAACTTTTCTGTTGTTTGGTCTTCATTCTTGGTTTGGCCAGATTCACACTGATGTTGCTGAGAAACCTGTAAACAGTCCAGAAGGGTCAAAGTGGAATAGATGAGAGAACAGGACAAACATATGGCTGCAGCCCATCAAGGGAGCAGGGCTATACTGAGTGCCCTGAGTGCTACTTGTAGAGTAGAGAAAGACAGAAGGTATTTCCACCCTTCTTCTGCCACTCAATGCCATTTTAATTTTTCAAACCAGCTGCCCTCTCATGGAGGTATTAATGCTCTCCATATTCAGTAAGTAAATGTCCAGCAGAGAAAAGTAAGCACAAGGTGACTCATGTCAGCAATGTCTGCAGTCCTAGCAGGTTCCATGATGACATTCAGGCTTTTATGGTATTAATGTGACTATCTGTCAGATGAAACCTAAACTGAGATTGGTTTGAAATTTGATGCAACAGTGCCTCAGCATGTATCTGTCAGATTAAGAGAAAAATTAAAACAGCAAGGGTCAGTTAAAAACTGCCTTTGCATTCCCAAATAAATATCTTTTAAGAACCTCTTTTGTCACAACACTTTGAAAAGGTACATAGATTTACAGTATCCTTGTAAAGCCTTAAAAGATATTTTCTCTTTACCAAAAAGACCTCAATTCTTACATCAGTAGTTTATTTTGTTAGTGTAACATATTCCCATAGCAGAAAGAATACTTTGCCAAGGCGAACAGGCTCATGATCACATTATTCATAAACCTGAAAAGAACATTCTGCCCAGGATCAAGATTCAGACCAGCACAAGGCTATTCCAGATGCGCAGATAATTACAAGCTGTGCAAAATTTGCACATGGTAGCTGTCAGAGGACTTACACCAGCAGGAATGCACATGGGCAGACATTTCTGTTAGGACTTACTTGGGCATTCTCTCTACAGACCAAGTTCTTAATGCAACACTTCAGAAATAACAGAAGAAAAACTGCTACTTCGTATCTTGTTAAATCCTTTCCCCAAACTGCTATTATTGTTACATTACTCGTTTATGCTCCACTGATGCCTTTTCAATTCCAAAACACTTTAGAAGATTAACACAAACTCTGCCCAAAGAAAAATCACTTATCCCCAAAATATTTCAGAAGAAGCCCAAAAATAAATACTATCAAAAGATGGCAAAAATCAAGAAGGCAGAGTACAACTTTCCAAACAAATTACTTGCTGATTTGTAACAGAATAGAGATTAATACAAGTTTCGCAAAAAAATACGGGAACGTTCTGGCCGCAGAAATGTCTTTGAAAACCACTGGGATAAAAAATGTATCCAACAGTGGTAAACCGTCTCTTTTCTATATTGGATCAGACCAAAGATACCGCAGTATCTGCAGCACTGGTTAACTACTGATAGAAACTCTTTGCCTTCATGTCTTTTTTCAGCACTAAACCGCATAAAGTTTGCAAGCTCTGCAATGTGTTTACTTCAGTAAACACAGCTTACGTCACTCGATCTGACTTGCTCTCATCACCATTAGGCAGCACTTCACACACTCCCCACGGCAAATTGGTCCATCCTGCTCCAAGAGCCTTCTGGAGGCTTTTTTGCAAATGGCATGCCTGTTTGCATGGCAGAACATCAAGGAATAAACAAGTCTTCATTTTTTTGCTGGATTTCTTTCAAATCATTAGAAATGCTGATTTATTTATCATCATACTCATGTCATAAATAATAATGTCAAAACAATCAAACTATTTAACAACAGTCTGTGAACACTTTAACCAACCAGTCTTTCTAACTCTATTCATTAAACTTTTTGTAGGTGTATCAGAGATTTTGTTCTTCTGTGACAGAAGGCAAGATTTCCATTAAGTCGTTATTTGTTTAGAGGTTCTGTAAAATTACATTCTGGTTTTCTCTATATAGGAACAGCAAACCTACACCTACAAAAAACCCTACACATCTTCCTGTAGGAGATATTGCTGTGATTGAATCACCCAGACTGGGTCCAGGCCCCAGGCTGGACCAAGGCCTCGCATCAAGGCCTCTGTGGCGCAGATAAAATTAGAGCCAAGAGTGTGTCGCAGTTAATATTTTCACTTAAGGTGTTAACAAGGGTCAAAGGGTTTTTATAGTATAGTAACTGGTGTGGGCACAGTAGCTACCTTAAAGGGTTTGTAAACAACAAGTGTTTGCATTCTTTCTTGTTCTGTGTGTCAATGAGAGATCATCTGTAAGTGTAAACCATACAGAGTGTATAAAACCTGCCATCTTACACAGAATAAAGGAGAAACGTAGCACTGACCATATTGGTTGTATGTGCGTTTGCTTTGCTGACTTCCCTTCTTTATTGGGGCATCCCTGCGAATTTCATCTTCCTGCCTATTTTCCTAGTCAAATTGTCTGAAGTGAGGCTGTTCATGGCCTACTGCGGGGGAAGATCCATTAATTTGTTTAAGGTTCTTTGTGTTAGTGGAGAGAAGCAGCTCTTAATGCAAAGATTCCCTGGTGACTGCTTCCCTTCTTTTTCATAAAAGAACAATCCCTGTGCCCAAACAATACTCCAGCAATTGCAAGTCTTGTATGTAGGAAAACCATATTAGGAGAGTATTTAAGTACTGTTAACTTCTGGGGGCATTTGGCTGCTAGACAATGAAAGAGAGTGATCAAATTAGTCTTCTGCAGAAGAATGTCTCACAGGAGATAGCAATGCTGATATTCCCATTCTAGTTAACAGGGAAGCAAGCTGGAGTTCCATCCATCAAAACTCTGGTCAGCACAAGGTTTTCTTCAGCAACAGCAGTGAAAAGAGGAAACTTTAGCTTCATAAAGATGCCACAGAAACACGATCCTATTTCAGTTTTGTAGCAACTCAAAAGGCAGAGTTACCTTTCTGAGAGTTTAGTTCCATGCTGTGCAGTATCTTCTTGAATGGTGATGTTGCTTCATCTGTCATTCAAATAAGCCAACATTCCTTTCTGCAAGCATACTCTCACAACTGTCATGTACAGGACCGTATTCTTCCTACCTCTGCTGTTTTGGACCTGTGTTACATCGGCCACTGTCCTTCTTTGCGCTCTCTCAGGGTCTTTCCTTCTTGTAGTTGCCTGCAATTTGTTCACTACTTAAAAATATGACACTTTTTGGACTTCTCCTGAAGTCCTTTTCAGGAAAAAAAACCCTGTTATATTCAGTTTACAGGAAGCAGATACTGATTTGAAGTTATTTTCAGCAGTTAAGTATATTTCTTTTCATACTTTCAGGATCTTGCATTGAAAAGAGATCTCTGAGACAGCTCTGCATTCTAAATCACTCAAAACCAAACACATGCTGACCTGATCAACTACTTCACTGCAAATCCATAAAGGCAACTTACTCCTACTTATGTATCATCAGAATCACAGCACACCGTTGTGCCATTAGCAGCATAAATTTCAAGGAGTGTAAGTTCAAAAATACCAGCAACAGTTCTATTCCAGTGGCTACCAAGAGAGTCCTAGAGATGATTTTGATGATAAATCTTTCCAGAAACCTCAGAATCCCACAGTTATTTTGTAGGAAGTCTTGAGAGCTGTTTTTAAGAGGTTACTGAATTTCTGATCACAGAGGCAATATCACTGCCTTGAAAAACCATTAATAGCTGTGGTCAGAACTTACTTTCATTCTTGAAGCAATGCTATTTCAGACACTCAAACCCCTTCATATTTTCTGCTGCATTTCTGAAGTTCACGCTCTAATGTGCTATAACATCTGCTTTGGAAATGTGTGAAGATAAGCCATATGAAAAAAGAAGAAAATTTTAAAGGAAGACTATTTTAAAAATAGTCCAGAGGGGAATAATGAGTAAGTTGTTGCTTTAAGTTCATCTCCAGCTCAGAGGCTCCCTGGCTTCAAAGTCACACATCTTACCTGAAAGGTAGGGGGAGGGATATTTATAACTGCCTTCCAACTCCTGTTACTAACACACTCACTGATATTGGGGATGGGTTTTTCTCATGTTTGGTACAGTGGTTGATTCAGCCTCTCTCCTTGATATGACCACACTTGCAGGAATGGATATCAGACTCTATGCTCCCCAGTCATGCCATGAACACAGTCAGTAAGCACAGGAATGCTTTGCAAGAGAAGAGAGAGTATGGTGAGAAAGAGAAGGGTAGAAACAAGTCCTAACTTAGTTTAGTAATAGAGTGTGAACCAAAAAGAGTGGTGAGGCTGTTGGGAATACTGGTTTGGGACTGGTATGAGAAGACTGGGACAGTACATTTCTGTGCCTGACTGAGAAATAATTCCTTTGTTCTCAAGTCACAGATTCTCAAATTTTGTTGTACACAAAGTCAATGAAGACTAAGTTTTCACTTTGATTGCATACTGAATTTCAGTTGCATTTTGCATTAAGATTTGATGGTGAATGAGTAATTTCAAAGGAAGGACACAGACAGAAGAAAATCTCTTTGATGAGCCAGTCAACATAGTGTCTCAAGAGTCAAGTTATGGAAAATGAGATATTTCAGACAATGCTACAAAATGTCTTTCCTTGTTTTTTAATTTCAAGACTACAAGAAAGTAGGATTCTACTTACCCTTTTGTTTAAAATTTACACAATTTGATGAGAAAGGTGAAACAAATCCTCATGAAGTACCCTTCATGAGAAAGTGTACCTCATTGCTGTATAAATGCATAAGGCACATAACCTTCCTCATTCCAGCATTACCCCACCAAAAAATACAGCTATTTAAAAAGTAAGTCTCTGGTTGTTTGATCACCTTTTTCAGAGGAAACTATGTAAACTGAAAAAATAGAACAGATAATAATATTCCTGGGAGATTTTCAAATTACAGCATTACAGGAATTGTAATATGAAATTGGACATGATCATTTGTTCTGACCAGGAATTCCATACATATAACGACTCTCACAATGTCTTCCTCTGCAAGAAGTCTATTCTTGGGCATACACATTGGGATTGATGAGCCTTCTCTATCTTATAATAAACTGCCAAAACACTTGAAAATATCGTCCATCAAAGACAAGGACAAAGCCGTATTTTTTTTCTTCTACTCAGTGTACTACATTAAATCTTCCAGAGCTGGAGTTCATTTGCCCATAGCAGACCTCATGGTGCTGTGCTTTGCACTGGTAGCTAGAAAGGTATTGATGACACACCAGTGATTTGACAACTTAACCTGCTAAAGTGGTAAAATGGCAAAAGCTTACTTAGCATTCACAGATGGATCTTAGTGTTTGCAGTGGAAAACCTGCTGAGCAAAATTTAGTCCCTTCATTTTCTAAGTCACTGCAGTAATCACCACTAAGTACTAAATTCCAAAAACATCCCCAACTGGACTGTGAAGGTATGATGCTTCATATAATGTTTCTATTGTCACGGGATGATGAGGAAACCACTGTGAATTATAATTATTCTTATTTTACAATTAAGGAGTAATCAAAAAAATGTATTATCCACACTAATATGAGGCTTTTTGAGGAGAAAAAATAGCCTTGTCTCCTTGTGCTTCACTCAGAGATAAGTGTTCTTCTGAATAATTTTAATATTGAAGTTTAGTTTTATTGATTGCATGTAGAACAGTTGCATTTTTCAGAATTATGCTCTATGGCTGACATTATCATAGAACTTAAAGGGCTAAATTATTTTCCACTGCCCAAGTACCATGCTTTTTTAAGGTTCCGAGTAAAAATATTTATTAAAAGAAATCTAGTTCATAACTATAGGTTCAGAAAAGGAAAACATTTAATGACATTCAAAACCTGGATTACACATACATCTTTATTGGAAGAAAGTGCTCAACCATGTAATTTATCAGCCAAGGGAGAAGAGTTGTCAGTACTGTTGGTGATGCAACTGGGAATTTCACAAATATATTCAATGCTTGCAATTCTGCACTACAGGTAGTCCTTCCACAATGACGTATTTTGTATTAAAAGTAGCTCTGGTTTGATATTTATTTGTATGATCAATTAATGCTCTCCATACAATTACCATACTAAACCTTGTTCTAGAAAATGGTATCTAGAAAAAACAGCACATATGCACTTGTTTTCCCAACATATATAGAAAGACTATTATGAACACCAACAAGACAAAGTCATATTTCATAATGAAGATTACATTAGAAGCCTGGATTTCACTCATGCAAAGTATTACTTTTTAGTGCAAAGGAAAATTTAGGGTATTTCAAAGAACACAATAACAATGTGGTACTCATTCCAAAACACATGTTAAATGCCTTAAGTTATCATTACCCTTTGTATCTCTTGGCTTACACTCATCTGACCTTTATCCTTCTAGAAACAAGCACCTAAAGGCAAAGACCAAGTCCATGTCTCTTGTGGCAGACCTTAAAGAAATGACTAAAATTAGTAATTATATATAGTCAAATATTAACTATCCTTTGAGGTATCTGCATGGTCTATGGTTTCACTGCCCAAGTCTACATAGATTCAGTGATCTCAGCATTAAAGTAGTATTAAAATATTAGTCTAAAGACAGTCAAATGTTGCCACACATCAGTACATAACTAGAGGTAAACTTCAGCAAGATTTGTTTTCTATCTGCCAAGATAACATAGCAATAAATAAAACTCCTACCATTGAGGCAAAACCAGATCATTAGCTACCAGATAGTTGTTGGTTTAGTCTTTATTACAACTCTTTCCAAAATTGGCTAAAAAGTGTTCATAAGCACAGTCTCACTGATAAAAATTCTAAGAGATCTGGTAGTATGCCATTCACACATGTTTTCCTTGTTCTTGAACCCATTCATAATTACATTTTTGTCACTTTAAATCATAAATATTCATGACAGGCACAGCAGGCCCATCCATACACTAGTCCGTTCACTCACTACACTGAGTTACAGTCTTTAAAGACAAACCAGAAATTTCTCTGCTACTGATCTGATATAGTGAGCCGGAGAAACCTGTTAGGAAATTCCCAAGTTCTCTTCACCATTTTGGGATGTGTTTTCTGTTTGCCCAGTCTCTTCACAGTATGACCTTGTGTATTAGTATAAGGCACACTACAGCTCTCTATGCTTTTGAGAGAACAAGTTTTCATATGCCTACTAGCATGGAAAAATTACTTCATGTCACAATCACAGTAGCAAATGACATGCTGAAACAAAGGACATTTGAGATGGGATCTTTTTCCTGAATGATTTTTTCAGTCATGCTGATATGGCTTCTCATCTTGCTGAAGAAGCCAGTCATTTCCCACTAACTTGTTTCTCCAGGTACAAGAATTATGTCCTGCACTTCAGTAAACAAAGACAGTTTTACTCTCTCTCAAACCCTTATGTCTTATTCCCCCTGCATTGTCATGGGTCTTTCCAGTTCCTAAAACCTGAATACCACAGCTCCAAAGCCCTAGTGAAAACGTGGTGCAGACTGCAGCCTAGGAGAGGTAGTGATGAACAGCCTGGGGGTAGGACCTGAATGCCTCTCTTGGACAGCATTTTACCCCACAAAAACACATATCCCTCACATGAGAAACTGTAAGGGAACAAGTGCCTTAGCCTCCTGTCTTGGTTTAGGAAGACAG
>VXBN01002717.1:9168-19386 GCA_013397395.1 Sinosuthora webbiana | reverse complement strand
CCCTTTCCCAGCTCCCTCAGGGATTCTCCTGCCCCTTTCCCAGCTCCCTCAGGGATTCTCCAGCCCCGTTCCCAGCTCCCTCAGGGATTCTCCTGCCCCTTTCCCAGCTCCCTCAGGGATTCTCCAGCCCCGTTCCCAGCTCCCTCAGGGATTCTCCTGCCCCTTTCCCAGCTCCCTCAGGGATTCTCCAGCCCCGTTCCCAGCTCCCTCAGGGATTCTCCTGCCCCTTTCCCAGCTCCCTCAGGGATTCTCCAGCCCCGTTCCCAGCTCCCTCAGGGATTCTCCTGCCCCTTTCCCAGCTCCCTCAGGGATTCTCCAGCCCCGTTCCCAGCTCCCTCAGGGATTCTCCTGCCCCTTTCCCAGCTCCCTCAGGGATTCTCCAGCCCCGTTCCCAGCTCCCTCAGGGATTCTCCTGCCCCTTTCCCAGCTCCCTCAGGGATTCTCCAGACCCTTTCCCAGCTCCCTCAGGGATTCTCCTGCCCCTTTCCCAGCTCCCTCAGGGATTCTCCAGCCCCGTTCCCAGCTCCCTCAGGGATTCTCCTGCCCCTTTCCCAGCTCCCTCAGCTGCTCCTCACAGGACTGACTCTCCAAAGTCGTGCCCTGAGCTGCAAAACGAACGAGGAACGACCAGAAGAGCGACCATCACCGGGATTCTGGGATTCACTGGGATTCTGGGATTCACTGTGGCCACACTCTCCAGACCAACACCTCCAAAAAAAAAAAATCAGGAATTCCACTTCCCAAATGCCTCTCCCGGAGCTGGGATTGGCCCCGTCCAACCCGTGCGTTCAAAACCTTGGCACCAAACCCCCTCCACCTGCGTTTGCTTTAAACCCTGCCTTATTACCAGCCTAATAAAAACTGGTATTAACGTCTTCGTTTCGACCTGCAGGGGCTGGGATTATTAAGAGCCTGGCAGCCACCCAAGGGGATTTTTTTTCTTTTTTTTTGCTGCAGATTTCACGGCAAAGGCCGGGTGAAAATGGTATTTTTATCCCTCGGGTTACGAGTGGAAGGGTTTTTCACGGGCAAAGGAGGGAAATAAAGGTGATTTTTTGAATAAAAGAAGGGTGAGTGAAGTGCTGCCTTTTGGTGAACCAGAACTGCTCGGGCAGCAGAGTTTTCCTTGATTATTTCGATTTTTTTTGTTGTTGTTTTTTTGTTTTTTGGTTTTTGGTTTTTCTTTTGTTTTCTAGTTAGGAGCTGTCAAGTATTTTTACATATTAATACATATACATATTAATACATATATACACATATACATATTATACATATAAATGCAAGTATTTATAAATATTTAAATATTTATATTTATACATTTGTATATTTACATTTAAATGTTTATATTTATACATTTATCTATTTAAATGTTTATACTTATCCATTTATATATTTATATATCTATGTATAAATACGACAGACGTGAAGGTGAGAATTCAGTGGTTGTGGTCACTCTTGGTTTTTTGGTTTTTTTTTTTTTTTTTTTTTTTTTTTTTTTGGTTTTTTTTTTTTTTTTTTTTTTTTTTTTTTTTTTTTTTTTTTGTATGTTTGGGTCTTTTTGTTTTGTTTTGTTTTTTGTTTTTTGTACATGTTGCCTTATTTTGTCCTTTATTTGCTGAATTCCCAGCTACAGGAATCACCCTGACTATAAGACTGTTGTTTTTGTTGTTTTTATTCAAAAATCTTTTTTTTTTCCTTACAGGAGTCAAGAAACACTTGAAAATTTGGTTCCCTAAAGCCCCTGAAATCAAAATTCAAATCAAAGGGATGGAATTATGATTTAGACTCATGGAATCGTGAGATGGGTTGGGTTGGAAGGGACCTTAAAGATGAAATTCCAACCCTCCCCCTGCCATGAGCAGGGAATCTTTTACTTGATCAGCCCAGAAGTAGAAAATTAAATTATCTTTCTATCGATCTTTATTTTTTTTTTTACTTATTTTTGGATGCAGGGGCTGCAAAACAAGGCCATTATTGCACCCACACCCCACAGCCGAGCTCAGCTGGGCAAATCCTTCAGGTTCAAATCCCGAATTCTCCCAAAATCTCCATCAGCAGCTGGTCCTGGCAAAACCTTTCCTCATTTTTTTGCTGTCGGTGCCATCCCTGGCGAGGTTTCCGACCTCGGAATTTCACCTTTTCGTTTCCAGTGGCCTTGACTTGACCAGCTGGATTTTTATTCTGGTTATAACTGGGTGAGTGACACTGAAATTAGCACAAAAAACCAGGTCAGGGACACTGGAATTATCAAGGAAAATTGTCCCGTTTCCATTAATTAAATTTTAAGGGGCTCAGCCCTGGGTGCTGTGGTCAGTGAGTATTTTACAGTATTTAAAGTATTTTAGCTTTATTTGCTGCAGTTGAGTTATTCCTGCTTTAAAAATCTTAAATTCTGCAGGACCGGTGGCTTTGAGCTCTGGAAATTACTGGGTTGGTCAAAAATGTGGTTTTGTGTTTCCCGCCTTGTCCTTTCTCATCACTTGCTGGAAAGTTTTGAGCTTTGATTCTTCAAGGACCTTCCAAATTCTTCACCAAAACTGGAAAGTTTTGAGCTTTGATTCTCCAAGAACTTTCAAAATTTTTCACCAAAACTGGAAAGTTTTTAGCTTTGATTCTTCAAGACAAAATTCTTCACTGCAACTGAAAAGTTTTGAGCTTTGATTCTTCAAGAACTTTCCGAATTCTTCACCAAAACTGGAAAGTTTTGATTTTTCAAGAACCTTCTGAATTCTTCACCAAAACTGGAAAGTTTTTAGCTTTGATTCTTCAAGACAAAATTCTTCACTGCAACTGAAAAATTTTGAGCTTTGATTCTTCAAGGACCTTCCAAATTCTTCACCAAAACTGGAAAGTTTTGATTTTTCAAGAACCTTCTGAATTCTTCACCAAAACGGAAAAGTTTTCAGCTTTGATTCTTCAAGAATTCTTCAAAATTCTTCACCCAAGGCTCCAGCTCTGCCCTTGTTTTGTTGGAATTATTGGGATTTGTGTCACTGATTTCAACGAGGGCAAAACGGGGACACTAAAAATGGGATTAAAAATTCCTTTGATTCCATTGCCTTTTGTTAATATTTCATTAAACTTCTCCTTAAAATCCAACTGGAACCTTTCCCTAAAATCCAACTGGAACCTTTCCCTAAAATCCAACTGGAACCTTTCCCTAAAATCCAACTGGAACCTTTCCCTATAATCCAACTGGAACCTTTCCCTATAATCCAACTGGAACCTTTCCCTATAATCCAACTGGAACTTTTCCCTAAAATTCAATTGGAATGTTTCCCAGAAATCCAAATGGAACCTTTCCCTAAAATCCAACTGGAACCTTTCCCTATAATCCAACTGGAACTTTTCGCTAAAATCCAACTGAAACCTTTCCCTAAAATCCAACTGGAACCTTTCCCTAAAATCCAACTGGAACCTTTCCCTAAAATCCAACTGGAACCTTTCCCTAAAATCCAACTGGAACCTTTCCCTATAATCCAACTGGAACCTTTCCCTATAATCCAACTGGAACCTTTCCCTATAATCCAACTGGAACTTTTCTCTATAATCCAACTGGAACCTTTCCCTAAAATCCAACTGGAACCTTTCCCTATAATCCAACTGGAACCTTTCCCTATAATCCAACTGGAACCTTTCCCTATAATCCAACTGGAACTTTTCCCTAAAATTCAATTGGAATGTTTCCCAGAAATCCAAATGGAACCTTTCCCTAAAATCCAACTGCCATTGGCATATTCCTAATTTTCATATTTTCGTTCCTATTTTTCATATAGGAATTTTCAAAGAAAAGCAAAATCAGGAATGTGCCATTCATAGGAATGGCATGTTCCTAATTTATAATATTCCTGATTTTTTATTTCCACATAATTTCCATATAATATTCTTAATTTTCATGTTTCCATTCCTGATTTTTGCATAGGAATTTTCGAAGAAAAGCAAAATTAGGAGATGTGCCATTCATCCCTGCCCAGATATTTTTTGTATAGAAGTGCCCAAGATTTGTTTTTGTATAGAAATACAATCAAACCCGAGTTTTGATTGTTTTTATATACAAACATCCACATTTCATCTCACGATTCCATTTTAATTGCAGCACGCCAATACTCCTGGGGTTTTTTGGTTGTTTTTTTTTTTTATTTTATTTTTTTTTANTTTGGTTGTTTTTTTTTTTTATTTTATTTTATTTTATTTTTATATTTAATTCTTACATTTTATTTTTAAATTTTATTTATAATATATTTAATTTTTTAAAAAAAATTAATTTTGTTTCATTTCATTTTTTTAATTTTACATTTTTTAGTTTTTTTTTCTCTAATTCCTGCCAAAAAACCAGGCTCAGAAAAAGGGGTGGGTCTGTTTTCCACGCGGTGGAGTTTTTTGTTTTCCAAGGCAAGCAAAAGCCTCGTTGCCTGGGCCTTGCCCTGGTGAAGAGAAATAAGGATTGATAGGAGCCCTTGGGAAGGGAAGAGGGATCGCTGATATCCCTGGGAAAACATCCCTGGACAAACTGTCAGCGCCGGGGGCTGATAAGGAAGGCCCAGCCTGGGATTTGGGAAGTGACAAGGAGGCACCGCGGGCCTGGCTGAGTTAACTCTTGCTGCGCTCATTCACAAATCCCAAATCCCAAACCCCAAATCCCAAATCCCACATCCCAAAGCCCACATCCCAAATCCCAAATCCCACATCCCAAACCCCAAATCCCACATCCCAAAGCCCACATCCCAAACCCCAAACCCCAAATCCCAAATCCCACATCCCAAAGCCCACATCCCAAACCCCAAATCCCAAATCCCACATCCCAAACCCCAAATCCCAAACCCCAAATTCCACATCCCACATCCCAAATCCCACACTTCTCCACATCCACTTCCACAGCAGGGCCCTTATCCCGAGGGGCTGAGCCCACCCAAGGCTGGATGTCCACGCTGTGATCCTTTTTTTCCTCCATCCAAACACCATCAATCCAACTGGAACTGGTGGATCTTCTCCCCTCCTGGAATTTCTTCCCTGTTCCTCCTTCTATCCAAGAATCTTTCAGGAACCCTCAAAATTCTTCACCAGAGGCTCCAGCTCTGCCCGTGGTTTGTTGGAATTATTGGGATTTGTGTCGCTGGTTTCGACGAGGGCGAAATGGGGGCACCGAGAACCAGATTTATTCATCCTCCCCCACATCCTGAATTCCACCTGCCGTTCCCCAGGCTTGAACCCTTGGGAATTCAGACCCCCTGGAATTCAGACCCTGTGGAATTCCTGCAGGAATCCTCTCCTGCCCCCTGTGCTCTGGATCCCCAGGACACAGCAAAGGCAGGAAGGAAGACGGATCAGAAGAGAAATTAATCCACGTTAATTGGTGGATTCTGGGGTGGTCCATCCAGTGAACCATGGGAATGTTATTGTGGGAATCATGGAATCTCCTCAGCTGGAGGGGATCCACAAGGAATTTACGTTGTCTGACACAGAACAAAAGTGGGAGAAGAGGAATTTTTTTGGCTCCTGAAGGATGGAGATGGTTTTCCAAGGCAATTCCTCTTTTCAATCCTGGTTCCCTCTTCAGTTGGAATCAGTGACAGCAAATGGATAAAAAAATTTCCTACGAGGGTTGAACATATGGAACAGCTTTCCCAAAAAACCAAAGGACACGCCAGGAAATCAGCAAGGAAGAGAAAGGTTTGGTGCTGGATACGATCAAAGGATGTAAAATCAGGAGTTAAAAGGGGGAAATGGGCGAGGAATGAGAGTTTATTCCCATAAAATCTAGGATGGAAGGAAATGAACGGGGCTTTCCAAAGTGCACCGCACAGCCCGGAGGTGAACTTTGGAATTCCCGGCGGGATACTGGGGCTGAAAACACTTTATATCCATCCAAAACAAAAACCCCAAACCCGCGGATTCACGGATCAAAGAATACTTCCCTTTTTATTGCACGGAATTCAATAAAATTTTGGCTATTTGGAAAATTCCAGCGTTTATGGACATGTCCTCACCAATTATTTCTCCTGGAATTAGCCGCTTAAATGTTTTCCAATCGGGATTCAGGTGAGACAGAGAAATTTTTCAGGAATAAAGATTTAGAACATAAAAACGATGGTTGTGCCAGGGGAGGTTTAGGTTGGATTTTAGACATTGGAATGTGGAGGTGTTGGGATCACCAACCTGGAAGTATTCCAAAAACGTGGATGTGGCATCTGGGGACACGGTTTTGTGGTGGGTGAACGGTCGGATTTTTTTTCTGTGCCATTGGGTTAAAACGCATCCCAAGGTTGGCTGGGATCACAACCACCTTGTCATTCCAAGGAATTCTTGGAATCCTCCTGAACTAAAACTGGGAGCGGATGCAGCAGCTGTTAGAAAACCTCTGGATCTGCCGATGGATGTGGGAACAGCTGCCCTGGATCAGGGAAAAGTCACTTTATCCCAGCATCCTGTCCAGGAAGAGGACAAGGATCTTTGTCCCCGTTTTTTTTTTCCAGCTTCTGGGGAAAGAGAATCCGGAAAGTTCATCTGCCACAAATGGGTAAATAGACCCTGGAAGTCTGAGGGAGGAATTCCCAGGAATGTGAAACAAATCAACATAAATCCCTTTTTCCCAGGTAGCTGCCACTCCCCAGAGGATGAGGAGTTCATCTCCATGGAATTCCCAGGAATGTGAAACAAATCAACATAAATCCTTTTTTTCCAGGTAGTTCCCACTCCCCAGAGGATGAGGAGTTCATCTCCAAGGAATTCCCAGGATAACACGGACGGAATCTGAAACAAATCAACATAAATCCTTTTTTTCCAGGTAGTTCCCACTCCCCAGAGGATAAGGAGATCATTTCCTAGGAATTCCCAGGATAATGCGGATGGAATGTGAAACAAATTAACACAAATCCTTTTTTCCAGGTAGCTGCCACTTCCCAGAGGATGAGGAGCTCATCCCCATGGAATTCCCAGGATAACACAGATGGAATGTGAAACAAATCAACATAAATCCTTTTTTTCCAGGTAGTTCCCACTCCCCAGAGGATGAGGAGTTCATCTCCAACGAATTCCCAGGATTACATGGATGGAATGTGAAACAAAGCAACATAAATCCTTTTTTCCCTTCCCACTCCCCAGAGGATGAGGAGTTCATCTCCAAGGAATCCTGGAATGGCTGGGTTGGAAGTTGACCTTGAAGACCATCTACTTCCAAGGGTTGGGACAACTTCCACACTCCCAGGTTGTTCCAAGCCTCGTCCAGCCTGGCCTTGGACACTTCCAGGGATAGGGAACAGCTCCATCTGTGCCGTCCTCTGCCACCTCTCAAAGCAGAGTTCAGGAACCATCTTTCCTCCTTCCCACACCAAAGGGGACCTTATCAGTTTCCTTATCATCATCATATCCTTATCCTTATCAGTTTCCTTATCGATTTGGAACGTGGGCATTCTTTATCCAACGGCCCCTCGTTGGAAAATGTGCCTCTAAACCAAATATCGGCTTCTTTTTCCTCACAAGTGGAGTCCTGTGGGCCTGGAGGGAGAGCACTTCAGATGATCCCTGGAGATGAGGGAGTTGATGATTGACCAACACCTACTTGCTTTGGTAAAAATAAAAAATAAAAATAAAAATAAAAAATAATAAAAAAATAAAAAATAATTTTAAAAAAAGCTCATAAATCTGTGAGAGATTCATAGAATCACGGAATGACGGGATATTTTTTAAGTTGCAGATCTCCAAGATCGTGGAGTCCAACCATTCCTGAAGCCACCACTATCCCCGTGTCTCCAAGTGCCACAAATACATGGATTTTAAATCCTTCCAGCGATGGAGGCTCCACCGCTTCCCTCAGGCCGGACAAATCTTTTGATGAAGAAATTTTTCCCAATATCCAACCTGAACACACCCCAGGGTTTGGATCTGGGGGATTTTTCATGTCCCTTCCAATCCAAACCATCCCGGGGTTCAAGGATTCTGGAATTTAGAGAGAGATCCACTCCTGATTCCCCTGGAGCATTTGGATGGGGAGAACGTTAATGGAGAGGGAAAGAAATTAAAAGCTTTGGGTTTAAATTTGTTCTTCTCTGCTTTTACAGACACAACCTGCATGGTTCTCCCGAATCCAAACCCCACCGAGAGGTTTTCCCTCTTTGGAAGTGTTGAGGGATGTCTGGGTATTCCCTGGTGCAGCTGAGAATTCCTGGGAAGGGATGATGGAAAAAAAGCGGGTCCTGGATCACCAATCCATGGAATTCATTCGTGGAATCACAGAACGGTTTGTGCTGGGAGGGACCGTAAAAATTCCCTCAAAGTTTGGGCTCCATTTCCTCCCTCCTGGCATTTCTTCCCCGTCCCTTTTCCCATCCCCACTCCCATTTGGGATTGACCACAGGCACAGCTCATTTTGGGTTCCATTTCCTCCCTTCTGGCATTTCTTCCCCATCCCCTTTCCCACAGCAACTCCCATTTGGGAATGACCACGGGCACAGCTCTTTTGGGTTCCATTTCCTCCCTTCTGGCATTTCTTCCCCATCCCCTTTCCCACAGCANTCTGGGTATTCCCTGGTGCAGCTGAGAATTCCTGGGAAGGGATGATGGAAAAAAAGCGGGTCCTGGATCACCAATCCATGGAATTCATTCGTGGAATCACAGAACGGTTTGTGCTGGGAGGGACCGTAAAAATTCCCTCAAAGTTTGGACTCCATTTCCTCCCTTCTGTCATTTCTTCCCCATCCCTTTTCCCACCCTCACTCCCATTTGGGAATGACCACGGGCACAGCTCTTTTGGGGCTCCATTTCCTCACTCCTGGCATTTCTTCCCCGTCCCTTTTCCCATCCCCACTCCCATTTGGGAATGACCACGGGCACAGCTCTTTTGGGTTCCATTTCCTCCCTTCTGGCATTTCTTCCCCATCCCTTTTCCCATTTGGGACTGACCACGGGCACAGCTCTTTTGGGTTCCATTTCCTCCCTCCTGGCATTGCTTCCCCATCCCTTTTCCCACTCCCTCTCCCATTTGGGATTGACCACAGGCACAGCTCATTTTGGGGTCCATTTCCTCCCTTCTGGCATTTCTTCCCCATCCCTTTTCCCATTTGGGACTGACCACGGGCACAGCTCTTTTGGGTTCCATTTCCTCCCTCCTGGCATTGCTTCCCCATCCCTTTTCCCACCCCCTCTCCCATTTGGGATTGACCACGGGCACAGCTCATTTTGGGGCTCCATTTCCTCCCTTCTGGCATTTCTTCCCCATCCCTTTTCCCATTTGGGACTGACCACGGGCACAGCTCTTTTTGGGGCTCCTGACCCCCATCCTGAGGCGATTCTGGGGCTCAGCTCTTTGCACAAACATCCCCCTGGTCCTTGCAGGGCTGCTCCAGAGGCCTTTGCCCTGTTCCCCCCGCCGGGAAGTGCAGCAGGAAATTCCCCGGAGTTATCCCAGGGCTAATTAAAGGAGCAGCCCGGAGACCCCGTCACCTCCTGAGAGTCCCCAGAGCTGCTCTGGCCTCTGTCAGGGCTCGTGACAAGGTTAATTCTGGAGGAGGGACCTTCTTCAGTCTCAATTCCTCAGTCAGGGACCGCTGTTTTACAGACCCCAGACGATGCTCGTTAGCTGTAATTAACAGGGGCTTCCTCCACGACGAATTAAAGCTCCTTCCGTGGTCCCTGAGGAATAATGATCGCTCTCTGCTGTCACTTCCATGTGCTTTGTGGAGATTTAATTAAAACAAAGTGGGGTTTTACTCCCTCGGTTTACGTTCGGTGCCCTTTTGCTTTGCTCTCCTCATTAAAATGAGAAAGAAATCTGGGATCGGGGTTTCTCTTCTGGGAATTTTTTTTTTTTTTTTTTTTTGAGGATGACTCAGCTGGAGTTCAGCGTCACTCATGAGATTTTACCAGCAGAGAGGGATTTATATACCAGGAAACAAGAGAAAACAATATTCCTTACTCTTATTTATATGTTAATAATATTCCTTTCCCACTCCCTGAATTTTAGGATGTTTTTGGGGCTGGATCAGTATGGGATTTGGATGGGGATGAGGAGGGAGAATGGTGGGGCTGGATCAGAACTTGATGAAAATTTTTTCAGGCCAGGCTGGACCAGTGGAAGGTGTCCCTGCCAGGGGGCTGGTGCTGGATGATCCTTAAGGTCTCTTCCAACCTAAACCATTCTGGGATTCCCTGCCGGATCCTGGGAATGCTGAGTGCTTACAATCCATGAGGAGCTCCAGTGCAAAGAGCACAAACCAGGATGAT